>JABASK010000034.1:5818-39600 GCA_019776465.1 Rambutanura hunanensis | reverse complement strand
GGGGGGGGGGCGTTTCTAAGGGCCCGGGCCCTACGCACACACGAGCCTAGGACATAAAATTCAGAGGCCTGCTGCGATTCGGGAATTTGGGAACAGGGCCTACTGCCAATTCAATTAACGTGAAAGTGGCATGAGCCAAACGAATGGCAGTTTATTATGATTCTTTGACACTTCAAAATTTCAAGTGTGCTAGCCAGTCTGTTAGTGGTGGGGCATAAAAAATTGCAATAATTGAGATTTGGCAATGAACAATGTCAGTCACCCTGTTTTGGTGCAAAATTGTTTTTTTGTTACTACTATATGTATGCATTAGCACAGAAGTCCTACGTGAACTAGACTTATTAACTCCTCTCTTGTCTATTTGACGTAAAGGTAACAAAGAAAAAATAGTCCGACCTAAACAAGATGTTGTATCAATTTCTCCGAGATCTAATCAAATTTAACGAGACTCATTAATAAAAGCCACGCCTTTGTGAAGAAAAAAAAAATTGCAAATTTTCTTCGCCTCAAGGCAGGGCGTTTGTTCTAATTGGCCGCATTTTTGCAAATCTCAAATCCCCAAAGCCGGTTTTCCATATCCCGGGGCCTCAAATCCCCAGAGGCCCGTCTGACAAGAATTTGATCTAGTTGTAAACTTTAGCAAAAAAAGGGGACGGAGTGTGAAATTTGCAAATTGCAGAGTCATCCCGTCATTTATTTTAGCATGTGAAATTAGATGAGAAAATATAAACTTTTCTTTTACAAGCCCGAGTTACATAAGCACAACAATTGGTTGATGTTAAAATTCAATATTGCTCCAGTATTCGATCCTTTTTCAATTGTACACAATGGGGCACAAAGGTCCAAGGTTACTTCTTACCAGGACCCTTAAGCCAATTGTGTCCTTATTGAAAGTCTCGCTTTTTTTTTGAAATGGAGGGGGCCCTTATTTTAAAAGATTTATTTGTATGCTTTACTCAACAGGACTTGGCATTTGGGATGGTCCTGGATAAAATACGACCTTATACACAACACCGCTGCTGGGTAAAGGTTCATAGCTTGTCACTTTACCTGTTGCCGAGGAGCCAAGAGATACACTATGGTAAAGTAACGTCAAATCGTTTTTGTTAGAAACTATGTTTTTTTTATGAAAAAAAAATCACAATTTTTGTTTGCTTTTTTTTACGAAGTAAAGTGGTAGTTACTCTCGTGATTTGGCACCTTACGTCTTCTTTTCAAACAATGCGTTAGCCATCTTATTCGACAAATACACATTTTCCCGATTTTTTTTTCTTTTTGAAACATTAGGTAAAATTCTACTAGAACGGTAGTGACGATTAGATCATTAATCTTCGTCATTGTCTCCTATTTTTTTTTGTATCTAAAAAGCCTACGCTAATTACCACTAAGCTAAACAAGTTTGAATTTCACGGAGATTTGCGTTTTCAATTTGAAATTTTTTTAAAGATCTATACTATAGAAAGCAACTTAAGTAGGTTTAACTCCTCGTGTAGGCATAAAATTTCGTTGAAAAAACAAAGTATGTTATACGCCTTTACTTTTTCGGTGCGTCGAGAACAAAATGCGTTCCAGACAGACAGACAGGAGAAGAAAAAAAAACTGAAAAATCTATTTCTACCACACCGCACGCTCCTAGCGTTCAGTTCTCATTAATCTCTCTTATATCTTCCAACCCAACATCCAAAACTTGAACTATTTTTGGCCATTTCCAAAAAAAAAACAGGGAGAAGTCTCTAAATTGCATCCCTGGTGCACTTTTTTTTTCTCGTGTCAACCTTAATTGTACACAATAGGAAGTTAGAGGGAAAACCTTGGCTATGTCATCCGGGGAAATTTTATAAAAGTTAATTGTAATAGATGGAAAAATTGGTGAAATCGACCAGGAAGAAGAGGGAAGAGCACGAACCAACTTTTTGTAAAATTTTATAATAGAACGCATCCTCCCACTTATAAATCTACTCCTCACCACGAGGGGTATGGGGGGGGGGAGGTGGGTGGGTAATACCCACTGTATGTTGTACAGTCCCCCCGGTGGGGAGGAGGGTGGGGGTTAAGGGAAAGTTGATTGAATTAGAGTGGATCATAATGGACATCCGATTTCATTTAATTTTTAATAGAATTTTATTAATAGATCATTCATTCTCGACACACGAGACCAAATTGGAGTCAAAACGGAAGCTAGTTTTCTTTTAATAAAAAAAAATTTTTTGTTTTTTTGAAAAAAAAAAAGAAAATTCTTCTCTGATCTGTCGCTTTTACGCTTCATGCGTGGAGTTCATTTACACTGGAGGAGGAGGAGGCGGAGTAGTAGACACAATACAGACGAAAAATTAAATTGGTTTAAAAAGCATACGGTTCCAGAAGGCGTCTGTCTACTACGTCTCTTTTTACGAACAATGACTACACGTAGACTAGCATTTTTTCACATGCAAACCTCAGAATTTTAACAGCACGCAAAAAATTTGAAACATTTTCCAACTTTCAAAAAAAAAAAATTTCTTTTACAAATACGTAACATAACTTAAAGAACAAAGAACCGCTTCTCGACAATGAGCTTCACAGTTATACTTTAAAAAATTTAAAATATAACAATTGTGTTGTAAAAGTTGCACATTTTTACTTTTAATTTATATTTTTTTAAAAATCAATTTGTAATAATTATTCACTTTTTTAAATTTATTGTAAACTAAAATAAAGTACACATGCTTTTCAACTTCCAGATGACACACCTTTGCCATTTTTCATTTCTTTGTCTAGTGTACCAACATAAATATTCTATTGTCTATGTCACACCTTTGTGGGGACCCTGCAGCTCCTCATCAAATATTGACTCATCTCCCACTTCATCATGGAGAAAAACAGGACGTTTTCCTGGAAGAGGAAGTAATTTTTTTCTATTGTTACCTTCCTCACACTTTCCTAATAAATGTTCAAAGAATAAGCAATATACCTCTCTACTTTAGGTAAGCTGATGACCTGCCTTAACAATATACTTGGACCAAATCATAACTTTTCCTTTTCTTATAAGGTACCGTACAGCGGTATTGCAGGGGGTGTTTCTAAATGATAACAGTAACAGTACCTAATTAGTAATTATATAAAATATATTTTTGAAAAAAACTTCTATTTTTTTTCATAAAATGTTTTATAGAAGAACCAGAATGTCATTTAACAAGTTGACTTTTACTAACAGTAGGAATAACCAATGCACTTTGCATTTAGTTGCGTTGAAGGATTGAACATTGATGGATAAATTTCAGAGGAAGTGGAAAGACAATGAAACCATATCGTAGTGACCAGGGAGACTTGGACAACCCTTAAAAGTTAAAAGAGCCCTTTAGACCCTTAAAAGGTTAGAAGGAAGTTTGTGGTGGGGGGAAGGGGGTGGGGGTTAGGTTTAAAAGGGCTCCTACCTAACTGGGTTGGATAAGAAATTATTCCATTCAGAAGATTTTCAAAAGGAAAATGTATGAAAGGACCAAGAAATTCTCTTGTTTTCACATTTTCTCTTCGTTGGATTCACATTGTTCTCAGAAGGAAAGGATCCTTAAGGGTCCCACAGTTCTTCTTTTCTCAACAAAAAAAAATTCACAGAAGCCCTTTAAAAGGCCCTTCAAAATGCTTCAGTTCCGAGTAAATTTTGTAAAACTGTACACTACGGAACTTACAACCTTTATATTTTTACTAAGCGACGACCTATGCTTCGGAAAAATATCAACATTTTCAGGGTACACAACAACCAACCAACCAACGCCCTCTGCCTCTGCACATCTCTAATTCCGAAAAAGTTTTTAATTTTTTGTATAGAATTTTGTTCTGTTTTAGAAAACCTTAGGTTATTTTTGCTTCTCGAAATGTATTTTTAAATTTCTAATTAAATTTAACCTTTTTTTTTAATCAGATTTCTCTATACAAAAAACCGGTTTGAATAATATGTTTCTTTCGTGTTGAAATTTCCGGTGATTTTAATAGTCCTGATTTTTACTGATTTTTTCATCTAGATTAGAAAAACTCTGACAACTAATTCAATTCAACTTTAACTTTTTTACAAAAAAAAAACTCAGCTCTCCTGGTTTACTTTTCAGAGAGAAAACTTTCAATAACAACTAACTTTGCTTAAATTTAAAAGAGAAGCCAATTATAATGAATTAATAAATAATCATGAAATTATTACACTGACCAAATCTCCTAAAATCTCCTTCTTTTCTCCAGGGTCTTAATTTAAATTAACATTTTTTTTTCATCTTCTAATTATTTTCCTTGAAAATTTTGACGTGCGTCAAGAACTCCCCCAAAAAGATACGCTCTTGTGCGTGCTACTTTATCCGGGCAAGTCTTTTAATTGATAACCACCAACAGATAACTAGAAAAAAGTTTGTCTTCTTCTAAAAGTCCAAAGAAAGAGGAAATGTCAGTGACGATCGACGCAGAACGATGTTTCACTTTTATAATTAACAAGGACGAAAATGTAAACTTACGTCCAAAACAATAGAAATCATACTCATTTCGTTTTCCTTTTTTTTAAAGTTATATAACAAAGTAATTAAAAAGAAGGAAGATCTTTCTTTTTCGCATCTCTGCTGCTCATAATATGATTCATGCAAAAAAAAAAGAAAGTATATATTAGAACCGTGGGAAAAAATTCATCTAATTTGCAAAAATTTTTGTCTAGGCCAAAAATATATTCTTCTCCCACAGTAAAAAAACCAATTACTTTGGATCTACTATATATATATTTTTTTTAGCACTTTTCATTAGCTATTTGTCTTGACAAACAAAAGGCCATGACTTGACCAAGACCATTATTTTTCCGCCTGAGTTCCAGTGAATTCAGTATAAATTGCAAAAGTGTTTTCGCGAATCACAAATCGCAACTTTGTCAAATAATTCCTTTACACAAGACAAAAAAGCTTTTAATTTGAACAAACTACAAAAAGTTACTAACGTTCGTTAACTTTTTTTTTTTGCACAAACAATTTGCAAAAAAGAAAAAAGGGTTTAAACTTTTATTAGTTACTTTCTTTTTACTTTAAATCAGAGCAAACATTTTCTTTTGAACACTAGTAGTTTAAAAGAGAGCAAATTTTTGCGTGCCAAAACCCAGCCCACTCTTTAAAATTGCACAAAAGCTTGATAACGCCTCTAAATGTGAGCTTCATTATAACCACTTTAAATCTCATGCTTTTTTTGTGCAAACCCTAAAAAGTACACACGCTATTTGGCCAGTAATTTCCTTTTAGTAAAAACTTATTGAGAAACAACGACAAAGCCTGATCCCACACAGTCAAAGCCGAAGGCTCTTGATTATTACAACCAAATCTAATGAAATCATCATCAAAATGCACACCTTTACTTTCTTCACCGTGAAAATTGATCATTTTTCACTTTATTTTTTCTGAAATCTACTCTTTTTTCTCTCTCTCTCTTTTAGTGAAAAACAGCGGAAGTTTGCAAAAAAAAAAATCTTTGCCATTCTCTAAATCTCTCCGTTATGACCTCATACCTCTTCATCAAAGAAGGGTCTCTATCATCCTGTGCAAAAATGAATGAACTCAACAAAAAGAGATCTCGTCTCGAGTGTTTTTTTCCCATTTGCCTTTATACTCTTCATCTGTTTACACTGATGACTTGTTAACTTTGTTAACAGTGGTAAAAAAAATTAAAATTTACCGAATTTTTTTTATCTCTACAAAATTGACCACGCTTAGTCACGATTAAATTGTGGTGAGTTAGTAAATTGACAATTAGTAGAAGGAAAGGTCAGAGGTGAATCTTTTAGAAAGAAAAAAGGAATGATGACACTGACCTTGTGGGGAGACAACTGAACACTTTAAGAACATTGTGATAAAACCACATGTTCAAATCCTCTATGTTAATAGTCTATCTTCATTAAAATTCAATTCCGGACAACTTTTCAGTAAGCCAAGGTCAAGTTACATGGTCTTCTCATGTGACATCATGAAACAGTTTGTGGCATCATACCACACCAGTATGCCTTAACCAATTTAATTTCATGCTAAAACTCAACATGACTTTTGAGCTAATTTCTAGTAATGAGCTACGCATTTATGCTTAAGTTTCTTTCAATTATAAATTTTGACTAATTTACTACAAATCTAACAAATTTAGTGCAAAAAATACGAGCAAAAATTTGCAAGACGTAGTTGGACTCGAGAATAAAATACGTGTGTGCGTATCATGAGTCATGACTCACAAGCATCCCGGGCACAAACGATTTTACAAAATCAGTAAATAAAATCATCTAAAACGGTGATTGACATTTAGCGAGAGTGTCATACGATGCCTACATATTTTAGTCGTAAACGCATCAGATAATCGACGCAACCCAAATATAACTGTACTTTAATTAAAATTTTCCTAGAACCACAATAATCATATTTCTTTGCGTAATTGGATTTCACCTGTATTTTTCCATCAGGTCACCCACAAAAAATTGCCCGAGTCAAGTGGATTTTATCAACAAAAAATGAACGAAATCTCGACACTCTTATCTTCTACGAGATACGCTTCTAGCAAATTTGTAAAACAATTGATTTGCCCTAAAATTGACGTTTAATAGATGACACGACATTCTAGGTGTTATATGTTTACAAGTAAAGTTGCCTTTAAAAGTATGTGTAGCTTAAAACGAATTGTTCAAATTTCCTGTATTGATAAATTTCAATTGTGCCAACATTGTTAAGTTTTGGAGTAGTCAATTGAAAATTGAATCACAGATGGTTAGGAAAATTTGGCATGACCTAATTATTTTAGTCGTGTTTATTGTCTACTAATCCTACTGACATAGTCAAGCAACCCGATGCACATTTTTCCTTCAACATCACCACCCATTGACCTGACCTTAGCCTAAAGTTTATAATACACAAACCTAAAAAATTCGACATCCGCAAATACAACACAACATTACATCTGCAAACTACTTCATGTCTCTAGCACCTTACACCTGGTGAAACAAGTGGGTCAAATTGAACCAAATGCTCACAAACATTTACCGTCTGTGGTTACGAATGCGATTTTGAGCATTGTAAAAATTAGTTCATTTTATTTATGTATCTTATTAATATATAATTAATTATATTCCAATTTTTTTCTATTTTTCTCTTCAATTTTAATTTTATTAATCAGTTATCAATAGAAAATTTTAGCACGTATCTTAGATTTTACTACCGCTACCGGCTAATATTCACGTCCGGGTAGGTAAAATTTGCGAAAAAAAACAACAACGCAAAACAACTTTACCGTTAAGGTATCATCACCATATGTCGCTAATCATAAAGGATATTCACAACGGTCTACAAATTTCTAGACGATAGGAAAACAGTCAAATGCAACCAACTGCAAGTCAACAACTTTAAACAACTCAACTAAAGACTTAATTAAGTTTAATTAATAATAAAGATTTCCTTTAAACCACACTTTTATGTATGGTCAGGTTAATTAGCAATTAACCTGAGTTTTGACGTAATTAACAAACTTATAACCCGACCTGCTGCAATACAGATTTTTAAACGCTCCGAAATTTCAGAGTCATCCAGAACTTTGCCCAAGTGCAAAGCTTTATACTTTTGAAATAAGGTTAAAATTGAACAAGAAATTTGCAGTCTGGCAAATTATTCAACTACTTTTGTCTGTTAACAGAAAAATGCAATTCCGTGCAATTCTTTTAGTGACGTTGATACTTGCTGCGTGCGTCGTAGATTTCAACAACAGTGTAGTTCATGCTAATGAAGCCCATGCGCCGTGTACCACTGACTGCTGCACAAATGGCGACAAGACTTTTGTCACTTGTCTTATGCGGACCGGAGACGACGTGACATGCGCTAACGTGTGTCGACTTTGACGTCGCATCATTTCTTTCAACGCTTCATAAATAAAAAAAGTTACCTATATTTTTTTGTAAGTTAGCAATTATTAACTGTCGTAAAAAACCTGAAAATAAAAATGATGACATAATTTATTGATTTAATTTTACACGAAAATGAAAACCTTTGGTTAGTAACCTCCTGCTTTTATCCAGGAACTATTTTTGATCAAAACCTACTAACGCAGATTCGCATCTCTGCTAATATTCAATTCATACGACAATTATTTACTTAAGAAACAAACGATAGGGAATTAACTTTTAAGATTGAATCAGAATGCGTTAAATTTTTGAACTTTAACAACGCATTACAACGCCGCAGCGTCACTTTTTAGTTAGAACCGATAATTTCAACTTCTAATTGCGGACATTGTGGTTTGGGAATCAGGAATTGTCATTGTTCGCGTCTCGATTTACTATTTCGGTTGAAATTCTAATCATGGTTTAGTGGTTAGCACGACAAGGCTTGCATAAAGAAGGGACATGATTCGCAATTTTTTTTTTGCAATTGCGAGTATCAGTGGTTTTAACTGTCGCTAACTTATTATACGCTCTACGCAGTTACGAATAGGGTTAAAACAAATCTCATAAACCCTGCCTTGTCCACCAGAAAAAAAAAATCGTATAAAAAATATCCAGTCAATGCGTTCTAATAAAAAGTAGTTAGTGTAGTGGTCATGTCATTGGTCAATCCAATTCACTATAAGTAAGTAGTAAGTTCTAATATGTAGTAGGAATTGATACTAAATTTTCTCCTAGGGACAGAGATAGATACAAAGAAGTGAGGGGAAATCTAATAGTTTCTAGTCATTTGGTAACCACGTAATTTTGCCAATGAGGAGACACGTTGTCATCTCTTCAAAAACCTGTCACGACACGTGTCACCTACTTTTACGCTTATTTTCTACAATGGTAACTTAGCCAATAACCTTTTTTCTACTCAAACTGCGCTATAATTCCAATGAAATTAAGTTATGAACTAAAAGATTGTGAAGTCTTTTCGGATAAAAGTTTTCCTTTGAAAAAAAAACCGCAATTCAACAAAATGTAAAAAAAAAAGAAAAACTTTCAGTACTCGAAAAATTTTTTAATTCATTGAAAATCTAATTGAAGAAAATCACAATTTGGAATGAATTGCATATTTTCTTAAGAATTATTTTCCAAGAGTATTCACTAAAACTTTGATGTAAATTTTTATAATTCTACTTAATTCACAACGCCAAAAATTACATTTTCTTCCAATTTTTTTTCAAAAAGGTGAAATAATGCAGATTATTTAAGAAATTATCCTTCAAAAAAGATACTTTGTGTAAACTAGTTTCAACCTGTTCTTACTCTTTATTGAATTAATGCCTGATTAACTTATAGCCCAGAGTCGCAACAGGTTTAAAATATCTTAAAAAGTCTGTTCGGACCATCTGTTTAGAAAAGAGTGCTTCTAAAACTGTCAAAGGTCATTAGATCTCAAACCTTACAAAATAAAAGCAAAAGGAAAATTAATACCAGAAACGACGAGGAAGCGATTAACAAATCGCTTAGACAAGCCAAAAGTAACAAAACCCCGGAAAGAAAAAATCTTTTCAGACTACAACTCCGCAATGATTTACCAGAAGAGGTCAAAGGTCGTCGTCTGTAAAAACTATGTTGCAAAATATTTTCTTAATATTCCTTAAAAATGAGCTCCTCTATAACTGCGATTTGTTAGAAAATTAGCAAAGTATTATGAAACACAAAGTGTAGCGGCTGTAAAATTTTTTTTTCCTAGATCTTCATCACCAAACGTCTCAATTTCAACCAAATTACATTCCGTCGTAACTAAAATGTTCTAGAAATGAGTCAAAATTTGCTGAGTCATATGATTGAAGTGTAAAATTTCAACATTCCAAAAATGTATAGACGAAGATCTCATCATCATCCATCACAAATCCGAGTCCCGATCTAAAAAACTAGTAAAATACAATGGTCAATTCGTGCATGATACTTAATAGTAATCGATCTCTTGTACATTCAGTAAACAATTGATGGATTGCCCAACAAACTAACTAATACTTCAACCCATTAACCAGTCATGAGAGACTAACTAATCAAACTGTTATTATTTTGTTTGCTAAAAGTCTTCTGGATTATTTTTTTGCTCAATAATAATAACAATGCAAAAAAAAGTGATTAAGCAAAAAAAAAACGGGTTTGATTCATTTCGCAATGAACACTTCATGCTCCACATCCACAATCGAACCTACCATAACATTAATAAAAATAAAATCGTTCACATATGTTTTTTGTAGAGCATCACTTTGTAACGGATATCGTTTATAGTTTTAGCCTCCTGACCTTTGACCTTGAAGACACTTCTTCTCAACATGGAAAAGTACAATTGACACATTAAAAATTGATTCACAAGAATGTCAACTGTTTAAAACTTTATTCTAATGAAAGGATCGTTAAAAAACTTTTTAGTGTCAGTAGTGAGAAAACTGCGACTTCTCTTAAACTTTATTTCCAATTCTTCCAAAACTCCAAGGTCATCAATTCAAAATTCGCACTACTAGACTTAAATTGCAAGAGAACAAAGGAGCGTTTTAACGGGATATATCTTTTGCTTACTTTAGACGCTAAGTACTAATTACTACAAATTCCTAAGAATCTGAGTCATCTAGGACAAAAGCAATTCTTTTCCTTCAAATTAAAACAAAACCGCAAAAAATTGCTTACTTTTTTAAAAATTCATAAATTTTAAATTATATTTTGATAACGGATCTTAATCTTCGAGCGTCTATGAAAATTCCCCAAGACAAATTTACTATCAACCAACGCAAAGGAAACGGGAAGTGGTAATTTTCCATACGAGATTACTCGTAAGCTAAAATATTCACTCGTTGTGCGAAAAAAAACCCGAGAAAATTTCCACATGTGTGCAAAACACAAAGGAATTATTCAATTTTAGTAATTCAATACGACAAAGGCTTTTAATCTCGGGATTTGGTTTCCTTTTCTATACGCTCTTTAGTCTTTCTGAGTTTCTTCTGTAGAAAAATGACAATTTTGCAAAAAAGAAAGAAAAAAAAAGTCGACCACCTTTCGCAATATTTTTTTTTGGCAAGCTGATTCACTTTCCTTTTGTTCTTTTGCCACGTCGCCTTGCTACCCCTCCAGAAGGAGACCCACTCCGAGAGACCAACCACCTTGGTCTCGCTGACCTTGAATTTGGCAAACATGTGCAAAAAACGCGTGAAAAAAAAGACAAAGGCAAAACCGTCGTCGTGCACGTAGTAAAATAAGAAGAGTCATGCGATATGCTAATTTACTTTTTGGGAAGGAAAAAAAACGTCGTTTTTCGTCGTTTTCTAGAGAGAAAAACAAAAAATTCTGAGAAAACTAGGCAAAAACGATTTTATGCAAAAAGGTTAAACCAGGTCAAAGTTTTTACTCCTAATGATTCTTATTATGATCAAATTAAAGGGAAAATTAGATCCCATTGTTATCCTCCTCCATACCATTATAAAAATTCAACAATGACAACCAATTTTGGATTTAAAATAATAAAAAAATACATGATTTTTCCATTTATGTTCTTTAAAATGCGTAGGAGTGCGTATGAATGAACTAGATTTCAATTACGAAACGTTACCAAAGTCGGAGGTAAATTATGAGAAAATTCTACAACTCTTCAGGTTTATTCTCACGCATTTAAATGCATTATACTTCATTTTGACTACTTAAGCGTTGATTCTATCTTCGCGCAAGTTGCCTCTTTGAAATCGTGCGAGTATCCACTAAAACACTAAAAAAAATTCATTAAAAAACTAAAAATGGAACTGATTCACGCTCTGTGTACGTTAAGTTAAAGTTTATTAGACGGAAATGAGTCTATTTTTTGCGTTTAGAAATTGTACAATAAAAATAAAATATTGAAAATCAGTTGAGAAAAACTCTAAAACAGCGGAAGTCATAGTTATAAACTAGTACACTTAATTTTTCTCAGACCTAAAAACAAAATTAATTCACCATTAGTCAAAATTTAAAAAAAAAAAAATTCACATCAATTTTTCCTCTTCAAAAAAGTTCAAAGGTGAAAGCACCTTTAAACCGCCAACTAATTCTTTCTAATCTTTGCCGAAATTAGCAATCCATTTCCGTTTACTAATAAAATTTAATCGAATTAATTGACTTTTTAAAAAAAAACTGGGTGTTTCATATTTTTTTTGCAAAAAAAAAACACTTGACTAAGAAAGTTCTGAATAATTTCTCATCGCGTCCGAAGAAATGAGGTCAAAGTGAATCAGTTTTGCGTGAGCTTGGTCATCTGGGACTTCCAGGTGTAAAGCGTAGAAAACAAAAGAAATTGCTCAAAACATAAGGGAAAAAAACGCAAGATTTGTAATTCGTAATTAGTGTGACTCTTCTTCCTGGTACACCTTTTGACCATCTGACACACCATGTCCCTTACTCAAAACTGGTCGAAACCAAGATGTTGTGGCTCATTGTTACGTCAAACGTCTAGTCATACCGTTCGAAAAAATACCTGCCTCAAAGCAAAATTATAAAAATTCAGTTCTAAAATATACAATTTCATGTTGTCATGAACCCTTATGTTAATTTATAGAATTTTCCAATATCAATACGACCAAAAACGTGTACGCGTTGTAGCGTTGAACATTTTCTGGACGATGACAGCCTGGAAACACCTTGCGTTCCACAGACCATTAACGTTGCCGTTAGTCTTTCCCGTTGTCTGTTCTCAAGTAAGTTTTATTAATAAACGACAGATGATCCATCCACATCACTACAGGTGCACTTCGTCCTTCTAAAACAATGAAACCCTTAAGTACCCTCCTAACCTATTCATCATCCCTAAGGGAACACACCTTGACAGGATCCAGAAGTTGCCTACAACTCATCTTTTCCTCCCAACTTTTGGATGTGACAAAAAACTAAACCAACTAACGAATCATCAACTTTAGGTGTACTACTTCAACTAACCTCCTTCACTACAGGTCACAGTTCACAGTTGACCTATCACATTTAACTTGACCTTAAAAGTTCGTCCATTTCTTTAGAATCTATCAAACTACCAACTACCAACTTTCTATTTTACGAAAAAAAAAGAATCTTAGTTTCCTTCAACAAATGCGTCACCTGTCACTTACGTCTGTCTTGACGAAACGAAACGAATGGCTTAAGCTCATGACCTGTAAGGTCTCAACCCAAGTCTGACATGCATTGACTTATCTCATCATTGTTGATCAAGTGCCAAATTATGAAGAACTGCTTGTTGTTGAAAAGTAACCTCTTCTCGAGACAACGATGTTTGCCTTGAGTCATCTTCCGTAGAAAAGGAAATAAGCAAGGCTCAAAACACAATAAATTCGCTTCCCCCGCAACAAAACACGAACCAGCGTCATACGCGGTGTATACAGAGAGAAAGTTTAGAATTCTGAAAGGAAATCATAATAATCAACCACGTTCTTGTCCATTTAGTCAAACAAATAAAGGAGAGCTCATTCATCACAGGCCAAAAAATTTTACTAATGAAAAGGACAATAACCCTCCTTGCTTCCCACACCTTTTCGGTTTCAAACATCAAAACGATTCTTTGTCTCTATCGGTTCGGTAACAAAAAATAGCAAACGTTAAAATTCGTAATATGACTGTATAACTCACAATTCTCGGTGTCGACGCCAAGACATCTGGCAAAAATCCGAAAACACTCCTCCGCTCTCAACTCATTTTGACCTAAAACTTCAAAATTTGTTGAACCAAATCAAATTTACGCAAAGATTCTTAACTTTTAAAACTTCCATTTACTTTTCAACAACGTATCTAGAAAAAAAAGTATCAAGTTAGAGGTTCAGTACGACAAGTAGCAATAGCCCTAACCAAACCAATGCTCTGAACCCATTTAACTTACTAACTCTAAAAAATATAAATACGATTTTATACGATTACACCCAGAATCTCATTCTTCCAGCAGAAAATATAGACGTAGTTAGTGATATGTAGTTTAGCACGCTTTCTTTTAAACCTTACTACGTTGCTAAGATCTGAACTAAATACTTGTAAAAGTATAGTTTGGTTAGTTAGATCCATATTGAAAAATTAAGGTCTTCTTTAAGTTATAGTTGACATAAATTTTTATCCTTAACTCTAGAAAAACTGGAATGGTTAAGTGTGTTAGAATATAAGGCTAAGAGATTTCAAGCGTTATCAACCTACTTTACTTAATAGCGTTATATGTCATCGAATAAATTATTCGATACTGTAAAAATAATAGTAAATTTTGATTTTGCGCCGAAACTTATTAAAAAATGTAGACATACCTGGGACATTGTCATCTCACCTCACATTCTTCACGTTATACTTTTTAATGGTTGAAAGGTCCTGTCGTGATGCACAGATCTGGATTTAGGTGACGGGTAGATACAGAACAGGGATAATTGCAGAGTAAAAATCAATGTCCCCAAAAAGTTAGTCAGTTGCATGTAAAAATCGTGGATGAGCGTTCCGTATATCCACCACATAAGACATACAACAAATGCTGAAGCGATCATTGGGAATGGTAACGATTCTGTTGACTTATTACGAATAACATGTTTCTGTAAAATACAAAATTGTCAATACATTATTCTCGTCAAGATTGAAGCTTGTTTTGGTCAATTGTAATAGGAATGTTTCGTAGATTTACCAGTGTTACGAGCGGAGAAGCGCAAGAAAGTAACGACACTATAGTACAGATCAATCCCATATGATTTCGTGCGACGACAGCATCAGTTACGTCGAATGATCGAATGTAAAAAGTTACTGAAGTAATTCCGATAAGCAGGAGAAAAATTTGTCGGCTCATCACAATCTAAACATCAAGAAACGAAGACAATGAATGAAAAAGCACTGCGGAATCTGATTACTACTTATAACAACCGCAAGTTTGCATTCACAAATAGACGTTTTTCTACAATACAACAATAAAAAAAATCGGAAAAAATTTTTTGTTGGGGTCCATTTTTTTGTATCATTCAAATCTTCAATAAAAAATTTTTCGAAAAAATTTTTTCGGAAAATTTGATTTGTTGGGGTCCATTTTAAGTATCATCCAAATCTTCAATAAAAATTTTTCAGAAAAAATTTTTTCGGAAAATTTTTTTGTTGGAGTCCATTTTTTGTATCATCCAAATCTTCAATAAAATTTTTTCGGAAAATTTTTTTTTGTTGGGGTCCATTTTTTGTATCATCCAAATCTTCAATAAAAAATTGTTGGGTCGAAAAAAAAATTGGCGCGTTTGGCTAAAAGCGAAAAACCGCCTCAAAAATTGAAATCACATTGTAGAAAACCCCCTTTTTACGAATGCGAAGTTAGGTTGCTAGGAGTAGTGTAACCAAATCACTTACTCGCTTCTGAGTATAAACGTAAAAGACTAGAACGTAAAAAGTGTTGAGTGTAATTCCAGCCAAGTTAGTGTATCTGTGTAGCGGTGAATAAGATATTTACCACCAAACGGGTCAAATTATAGAGGTTAGCAAACACAGCGTAATTATAGTAACTGAATTGTTGTACAAGTAGATAACTTACATGATCACCACATCTCCTACAAACAAAGGATTCAAACGTAAGTTTTTAAGAAAAGAGACCCACTGTAATTTTTCATTTACAAAATAGACTATGTTACTAACGTAGCTGAACGCCGTAAAGAAACCACAGACTGCAACCCATCGTTGCGGCAAGAAATGGAACAGGACTAAATTCACCTGGCATTCCCATTTGCCATACTTTACGAACAGTGAACCTACAAATGGATTTTAAAAAACAATATTCAAGATTCGCTTGCCAATGTTGGAGCTCGAACTTAGATTTAGAATTGGCAACTTTTCTTTTGATTTAGGAAGAGTCTCGTGAGCATAACTTACGTTCCAGCAAAAAATTGTACAATTGTAATAACCGTCGCAATAATAGCCACCACTTGGGTTAAAAATGACGTTTCTTCTTGGTTGCCTGTCAAGTTCATCGCTTCGATCATCACAGAATCATCCGTCATCTCAGGCATCGTTACCACACGAGGAACAAGCTGTTGAGTATTAAAGTATCAATAAAGCTTACGTTTATCAATGTCACAAACATAGGGTAGAGTCCGGATAGAGATAATGTAATGCAAGAAATTATTGTTCAAGTCCTCTTCAAATCTGACAATGTCAGGTCGAGGTCAAGGGTGGTGTGTAGCAAAAATTGTCCAAGTTAGGTTTGGAGTTGAGAGAGAAGAGCAACCTAACACATAGGACGGGCACGGGACTTGGATTTCTCTGGACAATTTTTACTACACACCACCCCGAAGTCAACGCTTGCTAAATTAGTTATTTAGTTGAAGAGGTAAGACACCTCATACTTAAAGATTGAACTGGACTGGAAGAGACTTATAAAATTAGATTTTTTTATTTTCAAACATTTCCTTATCCTAAACCAAAAACATAAGTTCCACAGTCGAACATATGTTTTTGGTTAGGGTAAGGAAATGTAAGGAAGTTGAATTTCCACTTTTGCACCTTACCAGGGTACTTTATTTAGTTATATCCAGCCAACTGAACACTGAATGGCAAATGTTGCCGGCGCCGGTACTGTAAATTTAGTGAACGATGAGTTTCAATACACAATTGCATTCTAACAAAGTTATCTAACCGAATGAATGGTGTGACGTGTCCCGTCGTTTTCGTCACCATCTGTATAGCGCCGTTGTAATATTTTAAAGTAGCACCAGCCTTGTTTTTGATTTTGTCCACACTTCTCAAATATAAATAGTGATAACCTTTGACCGAACCTTAAACTTTTACTAAATAATCGTTTTCGTTACCCAGCTGCGCAGAGCCAGTAAACTAACAAACGTAAGAGCAAACCTTACCGTCCGTTGTCCGTAACAAACAAAACATATGACATATGACATAAACAACTGACGGACTCTTTTAAATTTGAGGACTTCATTGGCGGGTTTCCTGGATGTTTTGGATGTTTTTTAAGCTGACACGAGATGGCACCCATAATGATGCGGCTAAAGGGATTCAAATGCAAATGGTATCAATCATCAAATAATTTTACAAAATTCGATTGACCTTTCCAACCCAACAGTTTTTTTACCTTACTTACTGTTTACGTAAAGTGACACAAATTTCCAATGACATGAACCAATACTGTTGATGGTAACCATAGCACTAACAAAAACATCAGTCACAAGCACAACAAAAGCATCATAAGTCGCTGACTGTCAGCTCTCTTCAGTACAGTATAATCGTTTAATTTTCTTCAAAACCAGAGAAGTACAAAAAAGTACATATTTGTAATATTTAAACTTAACTTTGTTAACATCATCCTTAACAAGAAATTAACAAGGATGGACAAGCTAATTCAAGGAGAAATGCGACGTAGTGCAATGCGAATTCGTAAAATGATGGAAAAGAAACGTGGACTATTCGAAGCTACGAAGCAGTATGGTGGAAAATTCCTTACTACTGTTCGACCCTTAAGTTATTCCCTTCTAATTCAAGGCCAGTATCCATTTTCGATAAGAAAAGAAACCGTAAGTTGTCATTTTTCTTACTAATTTTAAGTTGGTAAAAGTTTCTTCGTCGTTCGTAACCTTTACTTTACTTTTCTAGGAAACTGAACCAGTTGAATTCATTCAGGATTGGCTGAATTCTTCAAACACGTTATACCTCTGTGCGTTCTTTTTCGGATTGTTTAATTTTTTACTTCTTAGTTTTGGATACTTTTCGTTTTTTATTGGAGTGTACCAAATAGGAGTCCCGACATTCAAGTAAGTGAACTTAAAGAAATAATTCGTGACTGGGCATTATTCGGGTAATTTAAACCTTTTCTCATAGTCTTTCTCAAGAAAACATTCAGAACCTTGGTACAGAGATGGTCGTTTACAAGGATTGGGAAAAGGAAAGAATTCGGCAGTACTTCTCAATTCTCCTAATCATTTACCTTTGGATACTCAGCCTCATGGTAAGAATTGGTCAAATTAAAGTTACACAAATCAGCTGATTCTTCGACCAGTCCACCGGTAGGTTCCAGCCTTCCAGCCTTAAAAGTTGTAAGTTTGTTGTTGTTAATTACAGATCATGAACGTGACACTATTCCTACGGCGAGAAGCATTCCTGAACTTTCTCAATTACTGGCTTCATTCATTCCAGGTTATTTTGTGTAAACTTTTGTTGGTAAGTGTCAAAATTTTAGTAAGTTGGCTGAGTATTTTAGTATGTTTTTAGATGATGCAAATGGAAGTTCCTGAGGTTAGCGCCCTAGCGGGCTATAGCGACGTTTTTCTCCAAGCAATTTTATGAATTGTATCGAAACTGCATAGGTCGTGTGTAGTACACACGACGCATGCCCATTTTTTTAAGTATCTTTCAATTGTTTTGTTTTAAAAAATCTTGACCTGATTTAGGACGTCTACTTCAAAATGTTAATGGAAATTTTCTTTGCCGTGGGAGTGATATCGACCTTAATGATCATGTCATTGAACAAGTTGGGTCCAACTATTTCTAATATTTTGGACGTTATGAGTTATCTCTACCTTCGACCTGTTCATTACCTCTATCCAGAGTTTCAAGTACCTCCAGAAATTTTAACGAACAATAGAGGTGAAATTATATTCTACGTTTATAAAATACCAGGTATCATCATTCTGGTGAGGAACTTTTCACTTAAAGACACTTCACCTTTGACCTAACTGACTTTATTTCAACTTTTACACTTAACCTTGACCTTCTCAGGCTACTGCTTACATTGGAGGTCGATCTACTGTCATACATTGTAATTTTTACAATCGATTGTTAGCTGGAATTTCTAAAACTTGGAATCAACGTTTGCGCGATGGAATCCAGCAAAGTCTGAGACTTAACTTACATTTGTAACCATTAACATTGATATTTATTAAATCTTTTTTCTACTTTGTTCTAGACGAGGTCGAAGCTGGAAAAGTTGCTGACACGTCTCATCCTAAAATTCGAATTGAGCTTCGGCAAGTTCTAGAAGATCATTACAATATTGTCCAACTCTACAAAATGACCGAGGATTTGTTTGGGAATCAACTGATCGTTTACTACTTTCTAGAAGTAAGTCCTCAATCCTCAAACTACCTTTCGCATTTCTTGGATTATTTTACTAGATAAATTGTCTGTTTCTAAACTTTCTAGACTCTAGGCATGATTTTCGAACTGTACCACCTTGTGAGTGTCTACAACAATGAAAAAGTGATTGATGAAAGATATGACGATGCACCTGGTCCAATTAAAGTGGGAATATTTCTCAATCGTTTGAATATGGAACTAAGTAAGGTGGAATATAAGCGAGCCACTGGAGAATTCTATGTGGCCCTGCTTACTTTCCTTTTTACGTCCGTTTATGTATTCATTACTACGGACTGTGCCAACTCGGCCTATGTTGAGGTATGCAGGTACTGTCTACCTCAAAGTCATTGTCTTCTTTCTAGTTGCCATGGAAATTGACAATGAACGACGAGGTCAGCAGCAATGAATGTGAAATTTGGGCCAATATATTAAATGTCGTCACTGTTTTAGGGAATGGCTGGATTTCAAATCCTGCGCAGAAATTGTTACTTGGGAAATTGTGATACGACACGTGAGAGAAACTTGGTAAGTACCCCATTTGCTTAGTAACTTATGAGTTCCTTCGTTAAAATTTGTTCATGACCTTTAGATTCACTCGCTCATTGTGAGTTACGCCAAAAACAACCCTATTCTCATATCTGCCAATGGTTACTTTGAAGTCAATCGAAGTCTAGTTGCTGCTGTAAGTTTTTTGAGTTACGGAGTTGACCTAATCGTGACTTGTTTTTAATCGAATTGTAAGATCTCTTCATTTTTTAAAGATTATGCTCAACGTTATGGGATATCTAGTCGCTGCCTACACTTTGAAGCCTGACACAAGTGAATTTTGGAACTTTGGTCAATATGCTAATCTTTGTCGACCTAGAGATCCGCGAGCTACTGATGAGTTATGTGGTCCTGCCTCCTAAACTACTCCAATACAGCGCATTTTTCAAAGTCAACTTTGACCTTTGGACTGCAAATTTTCTTAAGTTGCAATGGAGAGAGAGTAGCATCTGACTCATCATCCTCCTCCGAAAGAAATGCACCGCGGGACCGCGGCGGTGGTGACAGAGGAGGAGCAGGGATTTTTACATAGTAAACAAAAGTAAAGGAAGGCAGATGTCCCATTATCTTCCAGGCAGTGTCATCAATTTGTCATTTTAATTTCAGTCACCTCCTCCTAGTTTCCATAACGACAGAAGGGAGAGCGATCCTTTTGTATTTTGCTTTAAATTAGAAAGCGATAGTGTTTGTGTTACTCCAGTGCACTGGAGTAACACCGCAGTGTTAGCGTAGGTTAACGCAATCCAGTGCAGCGCATGCGCAACTAATTGACAGTTAATTTTGTCTTTTTCTAAATTTTTTAGAGCAATTTTTGAAAATCTTTTTAAAATGTTTCTTAATTTCCAGACAAGGGATGGTAGAATGTTATTTTAATTGATTCCATTTTTGTCCTGAATGGGATTAAGAGGGTTTGCTATGATTTTCCTGGTGAGATTTGTGGGCGGAGTGTTTCCTTTTCCTAAACGGCTACTTTCCTCTTGGTCCAGGGTAGTTTTCGGTTCTTTTCTAATTCTAATTTTAAGGGAGAGCGTGTGTGGATTTGGAAGAAAAAAAAAGCGGGTATTTACCCCGCCTAAGCCCCCTTTTGTGCTCCTCAGTCCATTGTTCTCCATTGGAACAACAATTGAATGACAACAATACGACCACCCTCCGACTCTACACGTTTTAACTGAAACAGGTTCTATTGTCCACTAAAGGCACGATCGACCCTTAATTACCACACACCACAACCCCCATCACCAATGATACTAAAAATAAAATTAATAAAATGTCAAATAAAAAAGTATATAACAATTAAGCAAATTTCGCATAAACTAACTTGCACTTTTGTAAAGTGTCAAGTTTTTTCATGTCATTTTGTCTAATTTCAGTTTCTTCCTTGGAGAAACCTAAACGTTGATGATGGGAAAAAGTGCATATGGATTGGTGAAATGAAAGCATAACTTTTTCGTTCACGGACGCGTGACTCTCAATGCTTTTTTTCTTGTTCAAGCCTCATTTCCGATCTACACAGAAGGCTGCGACTTAAACGCAGCGCTGAAACGCTGCTGCGGTCTGGCTCACTCAGTAAACGATGACAGCATATCATTAAAGTTTCTTAAATGTCACCTTGGCACAACAGAAGACACTGGAGTTCACCCGGGTAATAACCGGTTTTTGTTAGGGCGAATGCGTCACGTTGTTCTCTTAATGACTCTTACTTTTTACATTATAACAGAACAAAAATTGAGTATGTAATTAAAGTTGGCGCATGTTTCCTTGTTAGTTACGGATAGTTTTTAGGTTAAGCGTGTCTAAATTGAATTGAGCCATTGGGAAGTGACATGGGTCCATAGTATTTATTATGACATCTCACTTCCCTGACCTCGTCGTCTCAACTCTCGACATCCTTTTTCATTTCGTTCTTCTAGTTGGTTGATTTTGGATTGGAGAAAAAGTTCTGGAAGGGGGGGGGGGTGTCCTGGAGGAGATCAAGAAGCTCAATTTGATACCCAATTTGAGTTTGAGCGAATGAGTAGGAGAGATATGTCCGGATCGCTGAATACGCTTGACGTTGTTCTCCTCTTCTCCTCCTGTTACCCGGGTTTCTCTTCCTCGTGTCCCCAGCCTTCTCGTCCTTTCCATCTTCATCTCGTTTTTGGCAGAAGGACATAAAGTGTAGCCGACTGGAACTTAATTCCTTGATGGAGTTTTTGTTGATTCCTTCCTTTTCCCTTCTCTCTTCATTTCAGTTCACGAGAAAGTTGGGAAATTGGAATTATTTACGTCAAACTGAGTAAAATGTGTGAAAAATTTACTACAGAAAAAATTTTCTAGTTAATTTATTATTTTTATTAAAAATAAAATAAAATTTAGTTTCAATTTTAGTATGGTTTTGGTTGGTACAAAGTACGAATTTTGAAATTGAGCCTATTAGTTTTTTTAAAAAAAAAAGAAAGAAGCTTCTGTTCAACTTTTACTTTGATTAGGATTCGATCTGGAGATCAATCAAAAAATTTTTAGAATGGATTTATTGTTCTTAACTTTCCAAATTTTGTATTTTTTTTTATTCTGCTCAAAACAGACACGCTTTTTTGTAACTTCTATCTCAATATTTATTAGTTTTTTAAAGTTTTATTTGTGAAACTAACCAAAAAGATGATTAATTTTCAACCAAAAAGAAGTCGAATATCAATGCAATAAGGGTTGAAGTAAGGCGCAGGTCACACAGCTTGTAGTCATGAAAGAGTTGGTAACCTCCAATAAATTGTCTTCATTTCTAACAATTTAAACTAGACTATCGGACTATCGATACGCACTAGATTAAACACTAAACTTGTTTTTTTTAATTATTTTTTTTTAACTAAAAGAAGTTTACGCCTTTCTACTTATTTTTTTCGATATAAATTTTACGCAGTTCTAAAAAGTTCCATGCTCCATTGTCTTTTTCTCTCACTTGGAAGTTCTCCCCGTTGCTTGCGTGTTCTGAATAAAAATTTTGAAGGACTAGGTTGATTTTGCTTAGCAACCGAATGAAGGGAAAAGACGAAGGAAGTGTATGGAGAAAGGCAAGAGAAAGGAGGTGGGTTTTAATTCTGTTCAAAACCAACTTTCCCCTCCCATTTCCCTACTTACGTTCTGGCTCCTCCAACTTTCTCCACACAATTTACCCACCTCCCACCACCAACCCACCCACATGCATTCCACCACCATCACTTTGACTTTACTTCCATTTCCCAATATACGATCAATAATAACCATCTTCTTCTGTCTCGTTACAAAACTTTACTTCATTCTTCGAAAATCGCTCATTTCTAAAAAAAAAAAAAAACTTTTTAAATAATTAAGATTTTTTTTTTAGAATAAAATAACATTAGTTTGAAGTTAACACACTTCCTACGTTTGAAGTAATTAGAGAAACCAATTCCGCAGATTTATGTTGTGAAGTTTTTGTTGTTTTTTTTTTCAAAAAGTTGGAAATTTTAAGTCTAAGGTTTTTTTTTAAATTATGGTGTAACCTCTTAATTTTGGGAGGTTTTGAGAGTCGAGTAAATTGACTTTGATACTTTGACCTCTACGAGTAAAAGAAAAGCTTTAGTATGTTGACCTTGGCATTTTTTCTTTCACTTTTTAATGTTGTGGGAAAGTTGTGATTGGTTGAAATCCTCTAAAAAGCCCACCTAAGTCCCACCGTAAGACTTGTAATAACCATAAAGTTTTAATCAACCTCTTTTACTTTCTCTTCTGTTACTTGGAATAAGTATGGTGGGACCTTAAGTTTTCTTCTGAAAGACTAATTGGGTAACAAGTGACAACTTTTGAATCGTTTGAGTTAAGGGGCCAAAAAAAAAGGATTGGTTAAGGGCTCAAAATAGGCTAAGGGTATGACTCGATTCGAGGTTTTAAAGGCTTGAAGAAGTGTGAAAGGGCGGTGTGAGTAGTGATGGTAGTGAGTACTTAGAGAGATTTGTGTAGGATTTGGTTGAGATAAGGGAAATGATATGATGTAAAGAAAAGAAAGTAGGACCCAAAGCCACATCAGATCTCCATCGTCCCACCATCTAGAACAAACCCACCCACCAAAATCCCACTCAATCCGCAAGGTGAAAGCCCGGCCACTCCATCCAAACCAAAGGCAAACAACACGGCCAAGTCATACGACGACAAAATTGAACGGAGTAAATTTAACGGTATTTAACGAATTATTAAAATAATAATAAAAAATTAAAAATTGAAAGTCCTTTTCTTTTTTTAATTTAGTAGCAAAAACTATTGAAGTTTATTTTTATACTTTTATCAGCAGACCTGGCAAAAAAATTTTTTTTTAAATCAGCTGAAATAAATATTAAATTTCTTTGTAATGAAAGAACGTAAATATTTTGTTAACTTTTGTATTGAAAATACTTACAAATATTTAGTTGCTTAAGTATATAAGTTAATAGAACAAAACTGTAGATGCAAAATTTTCACTACAATTACTTCTACTCGTAATGTAAAGATAACATTCCAAAGTTTTTGCAATAATGACGTAAACTCAGTTGTATTGTGTCAATATTATGTATTTTCAAATCACTTTTCATATAAGTTTTACAGAAAAAAACTAGGTCGAAAAAAAATACTTTAGTCGTTCGATTCTACTCCGTTTCATCCGTCCTGTTACGCTTTCATAGCATTTTAGATAGACGGGAAGAGTAATACGTACGACTTGTATGTTGGTTATTGGAGTTCTCTGTTTGGTTTGGTGTTCTCGAGTGGGAGTCTGTGTCTTTTCATTGGTTGGTTGGTCTTGTTGAGTAGGCGTGACATCCTGGTCCTCTTCTGGATGATGAATAGAACCTGGACTTAGGTTAAATCGGAGTCTGAGCCCGGAGAGATTACCATAGAATCTTCAGTCGCTCTTCCTAGCGTTCACTCGGACAAATCCAGATTATTCGGCAGGATCGCAGAGGATTAAATTAAAACAACTTCCGCTCCTTTCCACTTTCTCCTAACCCGCCTTTTTCTAACCTACTAACCATACACGACTAGAAAAAAAACTCAAATTCACAAAATTTTTACCTTCATGGATTCACTAACTGGACTTGGTACGACGACCACGACCACGTCCAATTCTAGCCTACTCAATAACTCTCTTGGGCATACAAACGGTGGGGTGAATGACCTTGGAAACTCGGCTGGACTATGTCTCCAAGATTTGGTCAATAGTGTACCACATCAGGGTGACCTCTTGCATCTTCATCAACTTCATCATCATCATCAGGTTAGGTTATCAATTTCAAATGAATGCGTGTTAGGTAACACCTCAAGCCTAACTCCTAACCGTTTGGTTAGGGGTTAGGTACTTTCACCGTGTGAAAAGAGAAAGGAACTTAAGAGCTCTTTGTGGATTACAGGCAGCTTAGGCCTTTTAGCCTTTGGAACGATACGCTCACTTTCCCATTTAAAATATAAAAGAGCCTTGCCTCACTCGTCATTTAAATTTTGAACTGAAAATAGATGAAAGTAAGAGAAAAAAATCGTGGCGGTTTTTACTTTTAAAGTTCCTCAGCTCTCGTTCGCTCTTACATTTGATTAGAAAGTGGTGTGTTGATTAAACTTTTTTGCTAAATAGCAGACACATTGTGACACAATAAAATTTGTGATTAATTTAAAAAATTAAAATTAAATATATTTTTTTTAATAATTAAAATTTTTGGGTCAGAAACATTCATTTTTCTGTTCGCTGTCACATAGAAGTGTGGGAAAAAATTAACTTAATTTCAGTTTCCATCTCTGTTGTAGTTACAAGTAAAAATTTATCGAATAAATTTTAATTTCGGACATAACAAATTTTTTTTAAAATTTTTAAACTCTTTACGTAATAATCATATTTTGTAAATAATTCGTTTTTAACTGCTTTTTAAGTTTTTTATAAGTAAAAAAAAAATTATACATGATTTTGATTTCCTTTTTGTACTGTATTTTTCAGCTTCCACTTCCAAGTTCTTCCCAAACCCCAGATTCCAATTCAACCTTTAACTCGGTAGGTCACATGGGTCATCATCCTCATCATCATCCACATCATCACAGTTCTGTGACCTCACTAAGTCACCAACTAGGCTCTAATGTTCTTAACCACCATCACCATCTTCATGTCCATGTCCCACAACCTGTCAGTGTCAACTCGTCTTCAGTACTTGAGTCTTCCTCTAACAGTCATCTGGACAAGATCAAACGAGGTAAGCCCTCTTTCTCTTCAAAAATTTCATCTTTTTTTTTTTAAAAAAAAGGAGAATTTAGAAAAAAAAAAAAACTTCAAATTGACTGACACTTCATAGTTTTTCATTCAAAAAAGTATCGTGTTTAGTCTAAAGGTCAGCAGGAGTCCTTTCGTATCAGTTGACCCTGCCGCTTCAAAAAAAAAAAGTTGACACAAATAGAAAACAGATCAAAGCTTCGTCCGTTTTTCAAATTTTCAAATCCGTCCTCTCGTGTTTACTTTAAACCTACTTGAACTTAACCGCTACCGCCTATTGTTTTTTTTTAAAACAGAACTTCCGCCTTCTAAAATTATTTGAACAACTCATGACTCATTTTTTTTAAATGTTATTTTAAGTTTTCAAAAAGAAAAAACCCAAAATTCACAGCGTTTCGTCCACTTATCGGTCTAAAATTCGAATAACCACCGTAAAATGTCACCCCGACCAACTTTCACTTAAAAATTGAAGGTTACTACGTGTTTTGTCCTGATTTCTATTTACAAATGACATGCATTTCATTCTTTTCGTATTTTTTGGTCACATTATTATTGCCCTACAATTTTTTTCTTCTAACCATCATATCTCATCTGCTGTAACTAGAAGTTAATGTCAACAGTAAAACAGAAAAACTAACAAGAAAAAGTTTTGTTCCTGATACCTTTGTAGATTGGAAGGTACACCGACCCGGTCAACTAACCTAGTGACAAACTTGACAACGAAAAATCAAAATTTACTTTTTGTAGCACACGGTTATTGATTTAGGCTGACCGCGGCGTATTCACATGCTAAAAAATTGTAATACAAATTGATTTGAAAAAGAAGAAACAAGATGATAACATAGTGTACCGCTTTTTTTTTGAAATTGGGTTGTAAGTTTTAGAAAATTTGTGCTTGTATTTATAAAAAAAAAACGTTGAGGATTAGAAATGTCAAGGTTCTTTTAATGATTATTGATGAAGATTTAGGGAAAGGGGAAGTTGATTTGATGGGTTTTTATGTTTCGGATTTTAGAACTCATTAGAATTTAGATGGATATCTCCTCAGTATCATAATCTTCTTCTGATTGAGTACATGTGGAGAATCGAATAATTTTTAGATGGTAGGATATTGAGGGTGGGACTTTGGTGGGATTGAGACTGGGGTGGGTTTTGGTGAAAATAGAAAAAATAGCACAGATGCTCATTGTTTCTTCTGGGGGAAAGTCTTCTCTCCAATTTAAGACCCAACTGCCCACTTTTCCTTGGCTTAGTGCCTTTATCTTCCACTACGATGAATTTCAAATTTACCCCCAAATTTACATTTCGTCTGACTTGGAAGTCCTGGAAGGGTGAGGGGGGTAATGACCCTAACGGAGAGGGGGGGGGGGGGGTTGGTATACACTACAGTTTTGCTGCGATCAACGTTATTTAGATTCGAATTCATTTGTTATAATAAGTAGTTGACATTTTTTAGTTTTGAGAGAAAACGTAAGCGCAACGCGTAACGAGTTTTTTTTTAGCAAAAAAATAATTTTTTTTTTTGTAGTTTATGAAAAATTTTATATGTAATTTTGATTAACTCGTTTTTTTTCATTGGGGTTGTGGCGGGGTGTTGGGTGTTAGGGTGTAAAACTAAATTTTGGAAATGGGTCATTAATCCTAATTTGTGCTGTAGGGCCCAAGAAATTTCTATTCATTCCCTTTTTTTTCGGTGTGTGACACTCCGTGAGCGTTTGGGACACAACGATCCTGGACACCCATTTGTTAACAGTTGTTTTTGCCGGGAATGCTTAACGCTTACGAATTTTCATAAGCGCGTGTCAACGTATCAACCCCCTCCCCCTCACCCCTCCATCCCTGTCATTTCAGTTTCTAATTTTTCGCATTTAATTTATAATTATAATTAAGTCCAGAGATTCTCACTTTTACCACATGGTCCTCCGTCCTCCTCCTCCTCCTCCTCCTCCTCAGCTTTTATTTTTTTTCCCAGATCTAATAATTTTTCGAATAAAATTTTCACGCTTCATTTATATTTTTTTAAATTTTTTTTGACGTTTTGAAGAAAAAGATCGAGGAAATTTAGAAAGTGTAGAGGGGTTTCCAATTTAAATCAAGTTTTCACACAAATTTGAAAAATTTTTGGAACATATATTTTGAATTTAAAGGCAAAAAGTTATAAGAAGAAGAAAAAGTAAAAAGGTCAAAAAGTTTCAACTCATCGTTCAGTGTCAAGTTGTATGACACTGAATTTGGTCAAATGACACGTTCATTTCTCATTTCCCATAATTTGTTAGCGTCTTCTTTCGTCTTCTAAATGAATTTGTTATCCTGTCACCAGACAGAACCGTAATTTTTCAGTTTTAAACAAAAATTCATGTTATTTTTTTTGGGGGTGGTATGGTCTAATTTGAAACTTAGGAAACGAATACTCCCCACCCCCTCCCCCCTCCCCTCTCTCTTTTGTTGATATTTCAATATCTAACCTCCTCAAAGTAAGAAGATTAAGTACCGCAACCAAAGGGTACCAAGTGGTCACACCAGTTGTCTGGTTATTTGAGAATGACCCCTACTCAATAATTTATGCTCCCTCTCGTACTTTGGTCAAGTCCCACTTGACCAACACGAAAAATTGTCAGGTTCTCGATACCTCCTCACAAACCACCCGCGTCTACTTTGTCCAACAGTTCAGGGTCAACATTGACTTTGGTGTTCTTACTCGTCCGAAATGTTCGTGACTAGATGTAGACTACCCGGGTTTAAATACCCGAGAAACGATATCTACAATCTTCCTTGTTTGTTACATTGATTAGTAGAAAATTAAAAATTTTCAGTTTCAAAATTTCCACAAATTTACAAATTTCATAATTTGTCACCAAATAAAATTTTATACAGGCAAAATTTAGATCCAAAACTCATTCCTTGTTTCTACTAGCTATAAATTTCATCTAAATTTTATAACTTAAGTAAAGAAAATTTGGAGTAAATCAAAATGATCAACATTCGAAAACAACGTAAATACTTTGTCGCCTAAATATTAAATCTATTAGTAATGTACAATGTAATGTACTACAATTCAAATGTATAAACATAAATTTTTGTGTCGTTTAATATGTTTTTTGGGGGATAGACAGGTGTAGATGTCATCAGTCACTTTAGGAAGTCCTGGGTGACATTTTTTTTGAGGCCTTATTTTATCTTCCAATGGGACACACTTCACTTCCTTTTTACACTTTCCCACTTCAAGTAATTGCACTCCAGTTCAAAGATTAATGGTTTTAACATACGGTAAAGAAATAACCCTTACAACGTACGCAACATTTCTTTTAGAATGAAGTTACTTACAAATTTTCACACCCTGTGAACACTTCCATTCTAATCTTTCGCTTGAAAGAAAGGTCAAAAGGTCAAGCGCAGAATTTTACTGTTATTCTGATAAAAAGTGACAGGCCTCCAAAAAAAAACTTTATTTTGACACATTCCCACACAAACTTGACAAAATTTCATGGTTTTCTTTCAAGATGCTCCCATTCTCCCCGCCCGGATTTCTATCAAAATGAGATGGTGACCTACCCGTAAATTTTTTTATGTATTATGCTAAATTTTTAGTAAAGTGACACGGCACGACGACACTTCACTTGTGGGATTTTGTATGACGTAGACGAACGGCTTATCCATTCTCGATACGATAGTAGTAGCTTCTGTATATAATCTGTAATCAACTAAACTAATCTACAATACAAGGTTTGCGGATTGGGAAATGTGACCTTTACTTTTTTACATTGTGTACTAATCTGACAAAGATTTTTTACAAATTGTACAAATTACACAAAAAACTATGGTCGAGTACATTCCAAGTACAGTTGAGCTGTTATTCCAAGAATTTGAGCCATTGGAAAGTAAGTTTGAGGTCAACGACCTTTGGAAGTAATCTTAATTTAGATTGGTACTAATAGTCTAGGTTATTCCTACCCAATTTTACTAAATTTTAGCAAGTCTAATTGTTACCTTTCAGAAACACCTGACGAAGTTTAATTTAGCGTTATTTTTTTTTTAAACTTTAGGAAGTGAAAGTAGTTTTGGGGAAATTAGCAAGAAAGGAAGTGTAATGAACCTGAATGTTGGTTTTCCAGAAATCGATTCTCCGGGAGAACATCATGGAGCGGGGAAAAGTGTTGTGGGCGGAGACTCGGGTTCCGACCTGGATGACGGTCTGGATAAAAATTCAAAAAACAAGAAACGACAACGTCGACAACGTACTCATTTTACGTCACAACAATTACAAGAGCTTGAAGCGACCTTTCAACGGAATCGATACCCGGACATGTCAACTCGAGAAGAAATTGCCATGTGGACGAGCCTAACAGAAGCTAGAGTTCGGGTAAGTGTCAAGGTCAATGAACTTAATAACCGTAGGCGTAGTGCTGTCTAAGAATGAAGTGTCGCCACTCCCTACCCTTTCAAGGAAAAAAAAGTTACATTTCCATTAAGAAAATTAAGGCCTTCATTTCATTTTCAATTGTTTCGGTGACGGTGGTAGAGTTTCTAGACGGAGTGGATTTTTTAGAAGAGACCATAAAACTCGTCTAAGGAACTAGTGGTCTAGAGGGTAATTCTCCCGGGTAAGTTTTTTGTTGAAGGAAATTGGCCTGACTATTATTTAGTATTTCGGAAGGGTTTTTACGGTTTTAGACTTCGAGAGAAACGCGAAGGAAGTAGAAGGAGGTACAATTTTTTTTAGTTTTTTTTCTTGTGTGCTTCTAAGTTCTAGGAAGCTAGAAATAATGCATGTTGGTGAAGCTAGGAAATAAGGGAGTCGCGTGTGTGTGTTTGGGAGGATCAACTTGTCTCCTCCAACCCTTCCTCCTTTTAAATTACTTTCCTCTCCTTCTTTCCAAAATTCAACGTAATGATTCTTTTTTGGACCCGGGTAACCTAGCGAAAAAAAAAACCCGAAGTCACCCTCATGCAAAAAAAAAAACTCTTAAGTCTTCTGTTTTTTTTTCTTGGAAAACCATAAAATACTCAACGACAGAACTCCCCTCGCCTCTTCCATATGATTCGGTAAAATATGCATTACTTTTTTATTCTTCTTTATTTTTTTTTTATTTTTTTTTTTAAAAAAAATGTGTTTTTTTAAACAATTTATTTTGAACTTGAATCCTAAATACACGAAATCTCTGCCAAGAAATGTGAACAAGCAAAAACTGCCACGCCGTTGAAACTTTTAAAAGTTGTAGACAACTTCTTCTTCTTCATTTTTTGGTAGATTTGTTAGAAGAGCGATTTGAAAAAAAAATTTTTTTGTCGAAAATGAGGGTTAGATTAAAAAAAAATCTTCAGTATTTAACTTTTTTCGCAAAAAAAGAGAAAGTTTAGAGGATTAATTTTGTTTTGAACAATTATTGAAGAATTGTTTAGAAAAAGTACGAGGGAGAAAAGAAGGGTGTGGTAGTAAACTGTTTCATTAGATCAGAATTGGAACATATGGATGTTAGATTATGCTTTAGCCGAATTATGGATCAGTGTCAGTCCAGGACACTTTTTTGTGTGTCCCTTGGTGTGAGATAAATGTCCTTTGTCCCAACTGACATGGCCCTCTGATCACAAAATATGATCACCCTTTACGTTTTTTTTTCTTCTGCACTGTAGTAACTAACTTTTACAAAAAGTTCCTGGAAGGTTTCCCTTGAGACCTCCTCAAAAAATCAGCACCCTGCCACAACAAATTGAGAATTATGATCAGACTCTTGATTACGACGCATTCTCTTCAATGCACAAATTTTAGACAAAAAAACATTTCTTTTCTTTTACTTTTTTTTGTGAGAAGAATCGGCAAAAAATTCGCACGGGACCAAGGAACCACTAAATTGAAAAGTATCTAATATGATTTAAAAAAGATTTTTTTTTAAAAAAAAAAAAAAAATTCATTTTGTTTTCGCTTTTTTTTTTTTTCTTTTTTTTGATTTTCATGTTTCTTTTTTTTGATTTTCTATGTTTTATTTCGATTTTCAGCTAAAAAAAATATTTTTTGAAACGCATCGCCAGTTAGAAATGTTTCGTAAAAAATATTGTAAATCTTGAATTTAAATTTGACAGTTTTGAGTTTAACAAAAGTGAATTTTTTTAAAACCTTATAGTGAACCCAGTTGCAATTTCGATCAAAATTTTTTTTTTAAATTTTCAAAATTCTCTTCAAATTTTTGTTTTCAAATTCAAAGAACAACTCAAAAAAGGAACTAAACTTCTTATGAAACATCATCGTTTTACGTTTGTCATCTGGTACATTTACGTTTCTCAACTTTAACAAAATTATGTTCTAAAAACTTGAAGAGCTTTCTGAATGTTTTTAAACAATTGTTTCCTTATACTCTCCAACATGTCACACTTTTGAATGAAGACACGAGCTTAAGTCTTCGTTAAGCTTCTGGACGAACTTCACGGCACGAAATCTGCACCACACGGTACATATGTCTTTTCTTGTTTAAAAATTTAAAAAAAAAATTCCAAAACAGTAAGGAGAAAGTGCGCGGCAGAGGAGAAAGTCAACAAAACCCTGTCATGAATTTAACAATTTTTACACTTACCCACCTCCAAATGGATTTCAAAAAAGTAAACAAGGCTCACTTATTCTAAAAAAAAAAGCCGTTACATAGTCAATTTTGGGATTTTTTTTTAGAATAACTCAAAATTCTAAAATACGTGCCGTAATGTTCAAACAAGAACCCAACACGGCTTACATTTTTGGTTTTGTTTAAGGTAATTTTAACTCTATGTTTTTCATTGTGTTTGAAAAAACAAGTATCACCTTTTTTGTACTAAAAAAATTTGATATTCAAAAAACGTTTGAATTTCGTTTGTCATTTTGGTTTAAGTTTGAAATTCGAAGTTTTAGAATAGAGGAGAAAGCGAGAGTCGATGGATTACTTGCTCTTTCGCCTACTTTCTTATTTTGTTTCCCAAATCATTTGTGATGCGGAAGATGTAAGCGATTTCTATACGTTGCTAAGGGTAACTGAGGAAATTTTTGGAAGGGTAGCCTAATGCTTTTCCTTTCTTGTAAAAAAAAAACCAAGTCATTTTGTAGTCAAAAGAAGGATATGCTATTATTCAGATCTCAAACGCATGAGAAAAATACCACCTGGACTCTCTTTCATAGAAAGTTACTTAAAAGTAACTGAAAATATTTTAAAACTAAACCTAACTAAAGCCAAGGAGGAGATTTACTTAATTAGTTATAACTTTTTTGAGTTAAAAGTGTTGTATACAAAATCTGACATAAGTTAAAATTGACAAAAACAAGTCAAATCTGTATAGATTTTATACAATTTTTTTTTTTGTTAATTTGCTCAACTTTCTCTTTGGGTAGAAAAATGAAGTTTTTTTCTCCACTGCAAAAAAAAAAGTACTGGGAGTGAAAGCGAAAAAGTTATAAATAGTCTTGGCTCGTGTCTAAGTTACTGGTGGTAGTGGTTGGTAGTGGTGGGACGAGGGGCGGTGGGGCCGGTAACCTAAACTTTGTCCATGTCTTATATTGTTATTACGATTATTGGAGAAGGGGAAAGTTGGGATTACACCCTGGGTGGTGGTGGCACAAAGCTTATTTTCCAATTTACTTTCCCCGCCTTTTGTTCCTTTTCTTCTTCATCCAACGGCACACGGCCTTTAGATTCGACTAAGAGAGAGACCCTTTTCTTCTCTTACCCGGATTTTTTTTTCATAATATTGGTTTTCTACTTTCACGCCCCTACTCTTCACTCCCTTTTCCTACTATTTTACGATTGGACAACAAAAAAAAGTAGCTGAATGCTCATTTTTTTCAAACATAAGGAAAAAGTGTGCACGTCAACTTTCTCTTTTTTGATCAAAACTTTTCGAAAGTCATCAAGAAGTTGGGGGATGGGGGCGAACTTCAGGCTTTTTTGTATCAAAAGTTTTGATAGTTACGAGAAGTCAACGAAAAAAGGAAAATATTCGATGAGTTTCCAACTTCTTTTGGCGTTTAAGTTAAAGATTTGTTGGTTCCTCCTCCTCCTCCCCCCCCCCCCC
>JABASK010000033.1:0-56405 GCA_019776465.1 Rambutanura hunanensis | reverse complement strand
TTTGTGTCGTGTGCGTCCGCGGTTTCTGGACTCTAGAGGAATTTGACGATTCCTAGAATTTCATTGGCTAATGGGAATAGGAAACCAACTTAACTTTCACTACTTCCTAGTACTTTCTTCATTATTTCCAAGTTTCTTCACGTTCACTTTCACTCACTTGGACTTCGAGCACATGAAAAATGAGGTATGTAGAAGTTTCTATCACTTTTGAAAATTCTATTGAAAACAACAACATTTTTTTGAAAACTACTTCATAAAGTAAATCTCTGTAATTTTCATAGACGCTCTGCTTGATTGAAATTTGTTGCGCTATTGTTTCCGTGTCCGAGCCCTATGTCATGGCCTGTGTACTGACAGTCCTCATTTTGACCTACTTGATTATAAGTGCTTTTTCTAAATTTTTAACAGTAAGTCTATAAAGGTGACATGACCCTGTGTACTGCTTTGACCATACACAATCATTTGTCTGTTCCCTTCATCTGTATAGCTTGACCTCCTAAATTCAAACAACCTTTTTGGCCTAACATGGATCTTAGTTTTTGTGATGAGTATTAGTGTCGTCGGTGGTCTGAGTCATGCCCTACCGAAGGTCGTAGGTCGTTCGATAGTAGTCATCATTGGGCATTATTGGATTCCAACGTTACTCTGTTCTGAAACTGTGTAAGTTTTTATTTTTTTTAAAAAAAGAATTGAGATTATTTATGTAAAAAAATATAAAATTCTTGTAATTTTGCATCGTCTTGCAGTTGACCTTATCTGAACTCTACCAAATTCTTCAAGGAAATCGAATTCCTCTATTGACGGCAGAATTTGACTGGATTCAAGCTACAGCCCAGTTGTATTAAATTTTTTAGAACAAGAAGTTGCGTTAAGAAATTTAAAAGATGATAAAATTTTAAAGAACTAAACCTTAAGTTAATGCTAAAAGCTAGAGGAATAATTTTTTTGGTAATGAGATTTCATTAGATTTTTAAGTAATCACTGTGCATAGCTTTTGTTTCGAATTAATTAACTTAAGCACAACGTTGTTCCTACAATATGAACGTCCTTGTCAAAATCTCGCGCATGTACTGCTTGAAGTATTACACTTGTTTTTAAGTAAGTGGTGGTGTAAGTGCTGCCTTTCCATCGTTGGACAACCCAGGGTCAACTAAGGTCGTAACCTCTTCGTCAGGTTTCAGTGCTGCGACTGAAGCATCTGCAGTTTGTCGAACTGAAGTGTCAATCCTCAAGTCCAAATCCCATTGATAGAATCGAATTACTTCTATACAGAAAAGTTGACCCATAGCCCAAAGGATGACAATGACATTTGAAGCACAGTAGAACCAAACTCCAGCTAAGGTCAACCGACTCACTGTTGTCAGTAGGACCACCACCAACCAAGTACGAACGAGGTATGAATTATTCTACAGAATTAAATATAATTGATGAACTTTTCTTTAAATTAATTCAATTCAACTCAAATTAATTTTTAAATTACTTTCCAACTTCCTAGAATTAGCAACAGGGCACAAGTAGCCGTAAGGAGACATAAGATCACTTGAATGAGACTACTATTTGGTGACGGACATGATGAGAGACCCCATGGACGATCTACCGAGTGTCACGCTTGATAAAAAGTGAGTTAAATTAATTGAAATTAATTAAAATTTATTATTACCACGATGGTGTGTCAAATTTGTTCTAATTTTTGTAGAACTTAGAAGCATGGACTGATGTGAAGAAACGGCCAGGTATTCCCAAAGGAAAAGAAAAAAAAGTAGGAGCTCAATTACCTTCAAGTTGAATAGAAAAAAAGGTAATTTTATAATTAAATTATTAATAAATTGACAAAAATAATTATTGATCTCATTAACTAAAATTTTGTACCGTACAATTTCAATTTTACTTAAAATTTTCACAATTAGATCCAATTTTAATCTCAATCTTGATGGAAATTTGAATAGACCAAAAAACTTTGGTGGTTTTTTCTTCGAAAAGTAAAAAAGTGAAATGGTTTCATCTTGTTCAATATGTCGCCAAATGGTCAAAAGTTGTGTCGTAGTAAGTGAGGGCGTTTGAGTGTCACGGATGATAGTTGTGTCATCGGTGATACCTTCGACAGGTCGGTCACTTGATGGGACGTCGTCTCCAGAACTATTCATTTTCAACAAAAAAAAATTGGCAATACTTTTTTACATTTTTTTGGGGAGGAGGAATAATTACACAAAAGTCGAGTGTTTTTTTTTATCGTTGCGTGTTTGTTTTCACTTTGCTTTTGATTAATAACGTCGACAAGCGAGCAAAGCAACGCGGAAAAGAATACGCGATCTTTTTTTTTTTACTTCGTTCATTAAAAAAATGAGTTCGCAAATTACAAAAAAAAAAGAATAATTACGTAACACTCGTTTTGCTAAAATTAACTCGTGTTACAAAAGTTGTTAACATGCAATCAGTTTGTTCAGAAATGTAAAGGAAACGAAGCAGAGCAAGGAGATTTTTGCAAAAAACACGTTGTAAAAAAAAATCAGCCTATTTTTTCGCATTTCCTGTAAGTGCTAAAAAACTTTTAACAAAATTGGGCCTGATTTGTGTAATGATTCTACATGTTAATTTGATAATTAACGTTTTGCAGATTTGCGAAAAATTAATTATACATTTTTTTTGCAGAAAAAAAGGACGGATACGAGTAAAACGAGAAGGAAATTGTGTGGATCTTCTACTCCTCAAAAGAACCCCACCTCATTTACTAAGTTTGAATTCAAGTAATCAAAAATTGTTGGTCACTTAATGACCTCCCTGTCTCTTTCCTAGGCAAGTCGAAAGGGAAAGTGAGGATTGGACACATACATACCCATGTCCCAAATTGAACCGTCCACGATGGTTACCAAGTCACAGTCATTTTTGAGATACGAACGATTTCTGACGTATAAGGACCAGGGTGACGGATTTCCTCACGTTGTCATTCATTTGAAAGAAAGAGGATATGTCACGTCTTGACCGATTTTTTATTTTCGTCTTACCTTGGATCATTTCCGTAAGTGCAAAAAAAATTTTTTTGGCAATTTTTTTTTTGCAAACACCTAGAGAGGTGCTTGTGTTCAAACAATGACACTTTCTTTGAACAAGTGTGTCAACCATTTAACACCCGACGCAAATGCTACAAGTTTTAATTACAATCAATCAATTAATGATTTCTTGATCTGGCTTTCGCCTTATCAATTAATTACAATTTTGCAAATACCTTCCAAAAAAGTCCAGTTTCGCTAATTAAGTGTCTTTACGTTAAAACTTGTTAATTTTATAGTAATTAAATCTTAAAAATTACCAAATTTCAAAAGTGATAAGTATGAATCACTTTCAATTTTTTTTTTGCAAATTTCTTTTTCATTTTTTTTTTTGAGCCGCAATAATGCTTCATCAACATTGTCAAAATTTAGTAGAAGGAAGAACGTGTTTGAAGCTTCGTTACATGAATTCTCCACTCCCTTATTTGATTTTTCATTCAATTTCACTTTCTTTTTCTTTTCCACATTTTTTTTTTCACCAATGATTACGATCACTGCCAAAAAGTTATCAGAGCTATTCACTTAATTACCAACAATGCGTAACTCCCACATGATTCCGTATGCAAAAAAGTTGACTTTTTTTTTGGTTAACCCCTTTTTCTTTGATGTATTAGACTTAAATTGTTGCCATTTCTATTTGATTCGTCAAAAACCTGTTCGAAGCATCTTCAACTCTCTCAAGCAGTCAATGCTAATGAGCAGTATGAGCAATATCTTACTTAAAAACTGACAATTTTCTCCTCTAATTTTAGGCTTCATGGGTAGTCAAGGGAGAGCAGATTTCGTCCTTGCTGCCCCCTGGAGTGGAAATCGTGAGTCCTAAGGTAAATTCATAATTTTTTTTTATAAATTAAAGTTTAAAAAAAAACGAATTTGACGAATTTATGAAGAAATCAATCAAAATTAATTTTTTTTTGTACTACTACTTACTTTCCAGGAGCTCGGGTTGTCGGACGAGGACGTGGACAAGTTCTTGGGGAAAGTGACTTCGATGAATACGCGAGGAGGAAATGGGTAAAAAATAAGAAGTTTTAAGAAAAAATTGGTAGAAAAAAGTGATGCTATTTTTTAATTTTTTTTTTGTTAAAGGCCAAAGACGCAAATTCTAACGGTTGGATTTGGTGCTCATGAGAAACTTAATTTAGAAAATTTTCAAAAATTACCAGAAGGTTTGTCACCAGCTGACAAAATGGTGACGGAACTGGCCATAAAAGGACTTGAGAAAAGACAGAATCAAAATCAAAATCAATTTGGTGCAAGACTTCCAAAAGGAAGTGAAAATGCTCCGGCAAATATTCTTGTAGTACCAACTCGTCAACCATTATTATTTAAACCGAAACCTGAACTACAAGAACGAAAGGTCAAAACGGGTCAAACCCTGGACGAAATCAATACTGAACTTCATCGTACAATTATGGAAACAATGCATGTCCATGAGAGGGAATTGAAGGAACTTGAATCAAAATCAGTGAGACAACTCGTTCCGATTCAGCAATCATCAAAAGAAATAAGATTCCAGGAACGATATCCTGAAGTCGACAAATCGCCAAAAGAACGGCTCAAAGGTCAACATTCTGAGCAGGCCAAATTGCAAGAAGAAAGGGAACGGTTCAAAGGTCAACATTCTGAGGAGGCCAAATTGCAAGAAGAAAAGGAACGGTTCAAAGGTCAACATTTTGAACTGGACAAATCTCCAAAAGAAAAGGAACGGTTCAAAGGTCAACATTCTGAACTGGACAATTCACAAGAACAAACGGAACGACGCAAAGGTCAACATTCTGAACTGGACAAATCACAAGAAGTAAAGGAACGACGCAAGGCTCAACATTCTGAACCGGCGGAAGACAAGGAACATTTCAAAGGTCAGCATTCTGAACCAGCCAAATCTCTCCTGCAAGCTCCAGAGCCTAAGGTCAAATCAGCTCAGAAATTGGAACCTGAAGCACAAAACTTGAATAATGTGTCACCTACCTTGTTACCAGCAGCAGCACCAAAAAGTCAGTACCCACAGGTACCTGTGAAAACAAGTCCACAACCGATTCCAGAAAAAATAGTGCTACAGTTAGCTACCGAAGAGAAGCCTAAGCCAACAGAATCAACCAATAAACAACGACAGTCAATTCCAGAAAAAATAGAGTTAACGTTGCCAATCGAAGCAAAACCCTCAATCGAACTTGTCTTGGATCCAACTGAGCAACCATTAGAAGAGAAGCAACAGCAACAGATTTTAGGTGACGTGCAACAACAAGGTCCAGTTGTGTTCACAAATACAGAAGGGTCAAAGGGTTCAATAGTAGCTGTCCAGGCACAACAAATATACCCAACCCCGCAGAGTCATCAACAAGTACAGTTCGTTCCTGGACCAATTTTTGTCCAGCAACATCAACCTCAACCGTATCAACCGTATCCTACGATGATGGTTCCACCTCCTCAACAATTTGTGTACCAGCAAGTTGTTCATCCACAACAGTATACTGTCCAGCAAGAGCATTATGTGGCTCATGGCCCTGGAGAACAGTTGCAACCACATAGTCAAATTCCACCACAGTTTCAAGGACAACAATCCCATCCACCAGAGTTTCAAGGTCATCACGTCCAACCAGGTCAACCACTACACTATCCGGGACAGCAGCCTTCAACAGTTGACTTTCAAAGTCAACCACAATATGCAATTATGCAGTCACATCCAGGTCAACATCAACCTCCAGTCCAATCATACTTGAGCCACCCGCAACAACCGATTGAATTTCATGGGGGGCAAGCGCAACAATACCCAGGCATCCAACCTGCATCGGTAGACTTCCAAGGTCACCCGCAACAGTACCCAAACCCAACTGTGCAACCACAACCAGTAGAATTCCGAAGTCAGCCAATACACTACCCGGGAGCACAACCCCAACCGGTGAAATTCATGGGGCAACTGCAACAATATTCTGGTGTGCAACCCCCACCCTTGGAATTCCAGCCTCGTCCACAACAATACCCTGGTTTTCAACAGCAATCTTCAGTAGAATTCCATGGTGAACCACAACAATACCCTGGCGGGCAACTACAACCCCAACCTGTAGAATTTCAGGCCCAACAACAATATCCGGGTCGTGTAGAACAACCTCGTCAAATTCTGCCACCCCAAAGTTCGCAAGGTCAATCACTGTCCTATCCAAGTCTGCAACTTCAACCTACAGAACAATTTCACGGGTCGAAACCCCAATCAAATTCAGAAGTTGAGTACGTTCAAGTTCATCATCACCACCAAGTAAAAGGGCCTGAACACCACTACTTTCAAAATACACATCCGTCACCGCAGCCGCAACACTTCCAGCAAACAGCTCCTTCCCCATCTCCAGAAACCTACGTGAGACAACCCCACGCTTATTCGTCACCACCAAAAGCACAAGAAGAAGTCATTTACGGCCAAAGACAAGCCGCACCAGCCTACACAACCCGAGAAACTTACTCGCTTCCACCACGAACTGTAGCATATCCTACAGCTGGGAAAAGTGTCCCACATGGCTTTGGCATTGAACCCACCGAAGTGGGTTACAAGGGTCACTCTTATCCTCCGCCGGGTCATCTCGAAGAAAAACCCTTGAATTTCGTTGAAGCAATGAAGTACATTCATCACGGGTCGGGGTCACTGAACTCTGTCGAGTCTACCGACCCATACCAAAAACCACCTCGCATCACTTTTTCAGAAGAGCCGAGGTCAATTCCTCCGACACCATCGTTCTTCGAAACTAACTACTACCGTCATCAGCAACAACAAGAGCGAGATTTGGCTTCACTTCGAAATCATTTTTCAATAGAACCAGAGGTGAAATCAGTTTCACCCGGTTACAATTTTCATAAACATCAACCATATAGTTTTCGATTCCCGGAATCTGATTCTGGATTGACCTTTTTTGGGTCAAGCCCTTCGTCAGACTACGCCCCGACGACATCAACATCCGTTTTTACAGATCACCGACAAGATGTCGTACCATCTGTCCCAATGCTCAAAATTTCAAGTCCTGAAAATGCCGTTCGTAGTGTCTTGCCGCAACCAGATTTGACGCCGACACTCCACACGATGTTTGATCAAATGCGATCAGAATCTAGCGCTCCAGTTCCAGCAGTTTCGACTCTAGCGGCAAAAGGAACGCACTACAACAAAAATTTAGATCCACTATTTACCCGTGGGAATTTGAAATCTGCAGAACAAGCAATTCGAAATGGAGCTTCAACGTAAGATTTGACCTTCTCTAGCTCAGAGGTCAAGAAGGTTGTTGAGCATAATTTATGGTCTGTTACATTGCTGTTAAGTAAGTGACGCTCTTGATTAAAGTAATACCATAAAAAAAATTTGAAAGTTTACCGCGTGAAGTATAAATGAAAAATGTTGACAAAAAACAACAACAATTTGCAACTTAAATTTGATCTGCTCTTGCTCTGAATCTGTTCAGAATTTCTTGCCGCATAGCTGCTTCTTGATGATCGGTCATAACTTCCAGGGTGAATCCCAGAACAACACACATTTCTAGAATGACTCTAGAAACGTTCCAACAAAGGACGTAAAAATCGATATGAGTGTAAAGTAGAAGAAGAGTATTGACATTCAAAGCGGATGTCCACAATAGCCATTGTTTACATTTGGGGAATGTCAATTCGCTTTTCTACGAAAAAAAAACGACATTTTCCCAAAAATTTAGAAATGTTGCGAAACTTTTTAGTAAAATGTCTAAAATTTCTTTACGTGTCCAATTCCATTGGCCAAAAACATTCCCAAGGCACAGCTAAGAGCTTGGTAGGCAGTACGGCAAGCGAAAGGCAAAACTGGAAAAATTGTTTAAAATTTGTAAATATATTTAAATTAAATATATATTTAAATTTTAATAATAATTTTATTTAAAAAAAAAACGTTTCATTTTCTCTTGCTTACTGAGATAATCGTAAGCTTCAGTTGGAGACTGAATCGTTAGAGTCTCGTTGAGTGCTAAGTTGAGATAGGTCACTTGGTGACGTTCCTCGAGGAACCACTCCTTGACCTGACGAACAGTAAGGTAACCACCGGTAGCCTGTAATATTCAACAAATTAGTAAAGTATTGCCTAAGCACCTTACAGAAGAAACCAATATCCTTTTGACTTACAAAATGGTAGAGTCCAACAATGAAAGCTAGAGTTTCCAGACATGTCGTCGTCGCTTGTCGATGGATGACATTGTGACGAAATCGAAGTGGTGGTCTCATGACTCGATCCATAATCGGAACATAAATCTCACCCATTAAAATTTTTCTCTGAACTCAAAAAAAAAAAAAGATTTTTCTTTCCTACTTATACGCTGTAACGAAGCTATACGTTAACTTTTGGTTTACTCGTTGTCACGGTTTCACAATAATTCGGAAAATTTTTTTTGATCCTTGGTTTTTACTATTTTGACGATATTCTTTCAGACTTTATAAGGATTCAGCACTCTGCGCTAAATGTTTCCAGCCTTACGCTTAAAGACGAGTTTTGAGAAATAGAAAGTCGAAACAAAATGTTAAATAGGTTAAAGGTTACAGTTTCTGACTTGGTTGCTAAGTCTGTTGTGTCGTTGACCCATGCGTCGGTTTCTTGCCAATGAACTCTTTATACATGGAATACATAACACCAAGGGTTACTGCTCCGACAACGGCTCCCTGGGCCATGAGACCTGCCGAGTAAAAAAAAATTCCAATTAACTACTCAATCTTTGACATGAGCAGGTAAAATGACGTTTTGAATGTTATCAACTTACGCGTATGGATTAGGTAAACTGATACTTTCGTATTTCCACGATTCTTAAACTGCCGAGCAGAGTAAGCCAAAGCCGCTAACCCACCAACAATTCCTTAAATTTCAGTCAATTGTTGAAGTTACACAATGGTTTTATTACAAATAATTATGCAGCCATGGATGTACTTCGAAGAGTTTTTACCATTACAATGGTAAAAGTTAGGTTACGTCACTATTAGATTGGTAAGGGTATGAACATACCAATTGGAAACATTGGATTTGATTTGATTTTTGTCATGAATGCACTATCCTTTTTCTCATCATTAATCGAAACGTAGCCATAATCTGGTACCTAAATCAAGGAGACAAAGTTTTACATTTGAAAAGGCAAATAATTGGTCAAGAACGAGATTCAGATTCGGAAATAAGAAGAATTACCCCGGGTGGTAGAGCCATCTTGAAATTGATGAATATTAGAAATATCTAGTGCCAGGAGAGTGATGAACCGCTAAAGATGACCAACGTGTAACCTGTGAAATATCTTGTCAGGGTTAGAATGAGTAACAGTGCCAGCGCTCCGAATTCAGTGCTCAAGTAAAAAAGTAGGTTAAGAATAATAACTTTGTTTTAAAAAAACACAATGCAATAAAATTGATGGAGCCTAAAACAATGGGTAGTTAAATTTTGACTTAAGGTAATGTTTTTTACAATAACCCTGGCCACCGCGCAAAAGGTTGGTTCTGTAAAAGTAGAACGTCATGAAAAATTTTTTTTAAAAAATTACAATTAATCCCCATTTTGACCAACTTTTTTTCGGTCACTGAATTCGATGCTGTTTAATCCCGCCAGACCACTCGACTCCCTTGTAACTAATTTAATGTTTTACGTGCTTTATATAGAAACTAATAAGGTCAGTAAAAGGTCACGTTAATTAATTTAACCTTGTTGAAACTTCTTCACAGTGACGACAAGCAATCTAAAAGTGTCCAATTCCGTTCGATCAGCTGCACTGCAACAGAAGGAAAGACCGCTGCACAATGTGAAATCCACATGACTTGAATTTGACAAAAACGTCATCGTCTCTCGTCATTTCATTAGTATCTCCCTACTCGTCACATGTGAATAGAACATCATTTCATGTAAGAAGTAAGATGTACCATTTTCATACAGCTTAATTCCTGCAAAAAAGTAGAACGCCTCCCTTTTTCTTTTTTTCTTTACATCGTCTTATGCAACACAAGTGGATCCTGACATCAGCGACATCCCGTTACTTTTATAAGTATGACAAAAAATGACCAAGCGTCCAACGATTGTTTAAGTACCTATTTCCGGAGGTTTCCTAACGAAACAAATTACTAAATCTGAAAGAATTTGGCAAAACCAAAGCCGAATTTTGAAGTGAAGTGTATAAAACCCAAAAGGGATTCGGCCCTCAACCACCAAAGAATTTGGAATTTATTTGGATAAAATTAAAATGGTTGGTTGGTGATACTGTCCCCCTCTACGCGAGGGGGCTTTTAGCGTACCTGCAGTCATTCAGAAATCGTTTGTAATTAAATGTCATGACAATAAAAATGAATTTTCAACCAATAATGCTAAAATCAATACTAACTGCCAAATTCTTTCGTCGTACAAGTAAGTGCCGGACTGTTTCCTTTATGTTGAGTACGCATACTTCGTCAGGTTAAAACAATAATAATTATTATTAACCAACAATGTTAAACAGTAGGCCACCTTTAACGGTGCAACGGACCATGGACAGAAACGGAAGTACTAGGGGTACCACAGTAGTCACGTCGCGTCCTGGAACTTTTTCACGCAATCGTCCATCTCTCCCGCCACTACAACTTTCTCCAACAATGAAACTTATTACCCGAAGCAGACAAATTAATGGGGAACGTCCAATTCTCGGCTTCAATCCAATGACTATTATCAATAAACCACATGTCCCACCTCTGCCTCACCAAAATCCAATGAAAGATAAATTAAAACATGAACATTTTGAAGATTTTGCGGCAAGAATGATGAAAACGACAAATGATAATGAGCTGTATCTTGGGCCAGAAATTCATGCGGCTTTGATAAGTATGGCTAACGGAATCGATCCAATGATTGGACAAGAACGAAAGCGCCAACTTCGACTTCGTCTTCAACAACGTCTCGAATCTATCAAGGACGAAAAACAAAATGGTGGGTCAACTGTACCTCCTCCAACTGACACTCCAGGTACCACCAGTGTCACTGATATTCCTGGAGTCATAGAAGACGAGTCGCCATTTGCCACTACCTTTGGCGGAGGAGTTGGACGAACTACTTTGGAAGATATGGAATCATTTCAAAAACGAAATCGAATGTGGAAATCAACTCTAAAATCAACTTATAAATATTTTCAGGTAAGTCCTTCTAAATAATTATTATAATTAATTAAATTAATTTAATAAGCATAATATGACATTTTCTGTTTCTAATAATTACAGCATAGCGCGAATTCTAGCAAACGTGGGAGTGAGCACTTACTCCAGGACACCGGTATTTCTGATGTGACTGTGACGAACCAATATCCAGTTGACCCCAAGCCTCAATCTTTGTCAAAGGGTACCAATGCCAAAGCAAAGGCCACTGCAGATTTGGACCGAGTACTCCAACGGGGTTCAGCACTTCTAATGGGTATGCCTTAAATTAAATTATATACTAACTACTTAAATATCTTAATAATTTTTATTCTAATTATTACTCAGCTTCTTCAGCTTTGAAAGCAAGGTTAAAGGTCAAGAAGTTGTCCGGAGTCGAAAAGAAAAACAAAGTAGTTGTCGTTGAGGAGTATTCACCACCTTCCACTTCTTTTCTACAAAAAGCCAAAGAGGGAATTTTGAATCTTCCAATTTACGACCGATTTGACACCAAACGTCAAAACGTTTTAGAACAAGGTTTTCCATTTGATTCTTTTGAACAAGAAATCAATGGGGCCATTCGCGTAGCTGCACGACAAATGAAACAGAAGTCGACCAATCCTGTTCTAACACTGAGCGACAAACCATTCAATGGTATCAACCTTTCATCCCTGGTTGGTCAGAATGCAGCCAAGGTTCAGGTATTAGAAACTGACATCACTTTCCAAACACTTGTTCTAAAAGTTTAAAAAAAACATCTAGGGATTTCGTCAACACAAAGTACTAGGACCGTCCGATACTATGAACCCTTTACAACTCAAACTTGTCCAAGGACTACAAGATTCAGAATTATCCTCATTTCTTGAGAATCATGGAAGACGAAATAGAGAAGTAGGTATGCAAATTATTCCAGGACGAGCTCCAGAACGTCCTGGAGTTACAAGTACCCCATTTCAACGTTCCACTCCTCTCAAAACACTTCTTCGTCCTTATGAGCCTTCTCCTCTCGAACCAAAGTTTCGTGCCCTTCCTCAAAGTGTCATAAGTCGATTCGGTGAAGATTTCGGTTCGGTTTGTAAAGATGATGTGACAGTTCCTTGTTCTAAGGAAGAATACCCGGGAGGAACCATTCCATCCTACCGTTTTGGTAAGGGAGGGACAACAAGTTCAAAGAAACCAATCGTCTTACTGCATGGACCTGAAGCGTAAGTTGAGTCAACTTAAGTTGAAAAAAAAAATATAATGATTATCGAAAATATTAATTTAGAATGAAAAAATTGAGCTTTATGGATGTGACTAAATCCGAATTTATCCGAGAAATGCGACAACATCAAAGTCAATTTCAACAAATCAAGTCAAAAGATGAAATGCGAAAGTCTTTTCCAAAAACTTATATCTTTCCTAAACTTCACAAAAATTAGTTGTCAATTAGAAGAACTTAAACTTATAGTCACCTCACACCCAATGAAATCTAGTGTAGTACATTTCCAAAAAAGTCTTCATTTTAAAATCATTTATCTTCATTTCCAAGTCAAATGATAAATGATCCTTTCAACTAAAAAAGACGTACAAAGTCAAAGTTGTTAAATTGAGACGTATTAAATGAGGATTTCCTCATCGCTGGCGTGTCACTTTAAAACTAAACAAAAGCTAACTGATCAATTTCAGTCTTAAAATGAACCTTGTCATGAGTATAATAATTTTAGTTGAATGGTTTCTCTTTCTAAATTTTCCCGAAAAAGTGTGGAGTGGTGGAATATTTGGAAAATTTGATCGTTTTGGAAAAAATAGAAGAATTTTATTAAATCAACCACCAAACCTTGGACTTAATGGATACTACAGACATCGTGGTGTAAGCGTCTAACAATTTAACTCAAATAACTTTTTACGTTATTAATATTTTTTTTGTTGAAAAAAAAATTACAGGGAGCTAAGATCATTAAGGAGTCACACTTTGAAACTGAATATGAATTGGGTCGAAAAATTGTATTTTTTTGTACAGCTGAGGGAAATCCTAGACCTCAGATCACATGGTATGAAATTACTAGAAATTTTTTCTAAAAGATTGATCTACAAACCCTCATAAATTAAACAAAAAGAAAAACATTTTTTTTCTTTCTACTCAAGGTACAAATACAATCATCGAACAAAAGACGGTGTTGAACTCTACGATCATAACTGGATGCAAATTCATGAATGGATCGAATCTGAATTTCAGCTTAAATCAAAATTTGAAATTGATCCAGCAACTCAAATGGATCGAGGAGATTACGAATGCTTAGCAGATAACAAAGTTAAAATTGTTTTCATTATTAACCAATTCGTTGATGTGTTTCCTAATTTTTAACCGCTTTTTCTGCCTATTTTCTAGTGGGCAATTGATAGACGCCGATTTAGAACCGACTATGGAGAAATGGACTAAAAACTAAATAAGGCAAAAAAAAAAAAGCTACAGCAAATTATTCATTCAGATTAAAATGTTTTTTTTTTATCACTTACATGTTGTATTGAATTGACGCATTGTAATAACTTGATTGGCAGGTACTTTTGTTTGTGCAATGAATTCACATGTTGAGTAAATTCTTATATTGTTGAAAATATTGATTCTCGACAGACAATGTCAAATCAATATAACTTGACTCAGAATTGATATCTTTTGAAATATTTTCATAGGCATGTTTGGCTTGTTCAGTCTCTGCAGCACTTTGAATATCTTCATCAACATTTGAAACTCCAGCTAAATTCAACAACATATCAAGACTAGGAGAAATTGGTGGAAGTCTTGAGACTTCTGGAAGAGGTGTGTCAGAAGTTTCTGGTGTTACTGATGAATTGTTTTGAGACTGCATAGCCGTTGTACTAGTACTGGGACTGGTATTGATAGAAGAAGTACTAGTAGTTGATTTAGATTTAACAACTGAGGTTGATTGTCTATCAGAAATTACTGAACTGATAAAGAATGGGTCAGTGACAAGTTGGAGAGCATCATTGATTTCATTGTTAGCTCTTTTTAAGGCTGAACTGGCAAGAAGTGCATGATAGCCCATTTCGACCATATTTTGAAGCATTGAGACATTCAACTGCAAAGAAGAAAAAAATTATACTAAATTAAAGAATACCTCACAAACAATACATTTTTATAGGAATAGTCACCGGTTGTCCATGTTCAGTTTGTCCAAGTCGTTTCTGAAGTTTCTTACGAATTCTTTCTTCTCGTTCTTGTTTCTTTGCAATTTCCATTTCTTCTCGTTTTTGCAAAATGTAATTCACTGCAGATTCAATATTACCATAAGTAATGCGCAGAGCCATTGTCGATTCATCCTGAGAGTAACCTTAATTACAAAATGGGGAAAAGACATTTTGACTTAAAAAAAACAACGTTAGTAACCAATGACTCAATTAGGCTAATTTTTTAGAGAGATCGTTTCATTTTGTAAGTAAAAAAATAATGACATTTACCCAAATTGATTAAATCTGCTAGTTGATTATCTTGAACTTTAAGACGCTCAATTTCCTTTTCTACTTTTGTAATAAAAAATTTTGCTTTTTCAAAATGACCCAAGTGGTAAGATGCAATTCCTTGAAGTAAATGTAATCGGACAAACAGCCCAGTCTCCCAACCTAAAGTAGTAAGTTAGTTATTTTAAATTTAGACATTTTTTTATAAAATATTATAATAGTTTTAGTAAATAAAAAAAGTTTTAGCTTTTAATTTATTTACCAGTAGATCCTTTCAATGCTATCACACGTTCCATATTTTCTCCGTAGGAACGATGAAGTGCAGTTTCACATTTTCCTAATCGAGTTTCAACTGCTGGTAATTCAGAAATACTCTGAAGCATCAAGTAACACCAAGCGATGTCCAAATTTAGCATACCATAATTGTCAGCATGCTGCAGGATACGTGCTTGACACTCGCTTTTTTCAATAAAGTAAAGTTTTTTTTAGAAGAATATATTTTTTTTTTTAGAATTTTATAAATCATTCTAAGGAGCGAATTATGAATCTTACCTGTAAGCAGTATCGGCTTCTAAAAGAAATAAGAGTGCTCGTGAAAAATCGTTTGTTTTCATAGCAGATCTTCCTTTTTCATGAAGAACGAGAGCAAGTCCAAGTGCTTTCTTTTCTGCTGGTGGTAAATCTAAGAGTTTGCCATCTTGATTCTCAACCTAAGTAATTAAAATGCAAACGTCAGATTATGAAAGAAAAAATACGATAAAGAGGAAGAAATAAGAAGCTTTTTTTTGACAATGGATCCTCATGGATTTACATTTAGAGAATAGTCACCACCATTTTCTAGTCCAGCCAAGTAGTCTGCAGCTCCTCTAGTCTCTTCCAACTCTCGGAATTGTTCTTCATCTCGCTAAAATTTAATTTAAACAGTGGTCATTTGGATCTGATGACGAGCACCACGGTAAAAAATATGGAATTCAAGAGGTAACATCGTTATCGTCTTACATTTGGTCCGCCTCCTCCTCCTCCAACACAAAGCACCATGATTTGTGAACCATTCTTTACATTTTGTAGTTCAAGGAGAAAGTCGTCTTTGATAATTTTCCCAGCACAGATGAGTTTCAATCGATTCTCTTCAAAAGAAACCATATCAGCAATATGTCGTCGTAGTTCTTTTCCAGTTGCAGCTGCAATGTTCATCTGAATCTTATCAATGCTTCTTTCATTTCCTTGAACAGCAGGTGAAAATCCTGAAAGTTTAAGTCGTAGAGTAGAAACGCCAGTCGTGTTCAATAATTCGCGTTCTGCTAATCGTTCCAAAGCATGCGATTGAAGGGATAAGAGGCAGTCGATTGTTTTGGATTCATCAACTTTCAATTCTGTTGCGTATCTGCAAGCCAGGGCAATAATTTCGGTATCAATTACCGTTGTTGTAATTGAGTTGAAAAATGGCTCAGTCCAAAGTTTAATATTCTCCATGTTAAGTTTTTCACGGAGACGTGCTTGTAAGGCACTCTCTGACATAGTAACGCTCGTCGCAGACATCCCAAAAATGGACAGCCGCAGCCTAATAATACAACTTAAGGTTAGACTGACCCAGGTTATAATCACTTTAAGTGTAAGGTTAGGTAATTACTTGCGTTAATCGAAGTTACTACTTTGACGTTTGATGAAGTGAACCAAAAAAAGCAGAATCAAATCAAATTACAATGCCGGCCGGAAGAACGTTCTCCTCCCGTACCCGTTTTATTTATTTGGAACAGCTGATGAGTTACGTCACAACAAAGACGTTTTCTTTCGTTTTGTTTTAAAAATAAGTGGTAAACACGAGAGTCCATCAAAAACCTCTTTCACGCTCTTCTCATTCCAGGTTTTTGTCACAACAAATAATATATTTTATATTATTTACATATTTATTTTATTTGTCTCTTTTGCTTCTTCCTTAATTGACAATTAATTGCCAAAAGGCTATTCCTCCGTGCCTCTTTAGTAAACGTCGGGAATGGAGTAACCAACTTTTTCCTGCAGAGGTCGAGGTAACTACGGAATTGGTATTCAGCCAAGAAATATGAATTTTGTTAAATAATTAATTATTTAATTATTATGATTTTTAAGTTTTTCTTATATTTATTTACTTTTCTTTTTAAACTTATAAAAAAACCTACGCACCCCTAAAAATATAACGCTCTGATTAGCCATTAGCCCATCGCTGGTTTTGTGGTTATCTGTGCTAAAAGTTTATATTTCCGGTGAGACGTAGTCAGCGTCATCCTCTTTCTTCTTCGTCCCTTTATTCGCAGTAATACGCTTCGATTTCTTTGAACGTTTCGTTTCTACTACTTTTACTTTGACTGGTTCCTTTGCTTCCAGCTTCATCATCCACTCTTCTTCATGATCAAAGAAAAAGATCGTGTCTTCTTTTTCTTTCAAATCTTTCTTTATTTCTTGATGAGACAGCAAGAGTTGAATTTCTTTGAACCGTTCAACTTGTTTTTCCAATTGAGTAACACGGTGTTCATCCCAGTCGTCATAAACCTTCAACATTTCTTCCATTTCAATAGCACTTTGATCTTTTATAGCTTGTTCTAGTTGAGTTGTTACTATTGACAACAGATTGACATCTGTCTTTATGAATTTGGTTGTAGCCAGGAATTCCTTCACATGAAGTAATGGCTCACAAGTTTGAGCATCCCAGTTGAGTCGATCAAAAACTGCCGCAACTGCTACTGGTTCCAAATTGAGACCCGTCACTTGTCGTAGGCTTGGTTTCGGTAATTTTTTATCTGTTGAATTTTCTATTTGGGATAATCGAGTTTCGGCGAGTGCTGCGACTTTGGTCAACTTAAGGTACAGAAGTGAGGAAATCATTGAACGCTTACTATTCCTATTTGAAATTTATTTTTTTTACTTACGATTTCTGCAGAAATTGGTTTCTTCGTGTCGTAAATTTCTTTTAAACGTTGCATCACTTTGTGCCATTTGTCATACAGGGCCCAACCGTAAACTTCAATTGAGTTTCGTAAAGTTTCGTCATGTTCTAATTGTAAGGCAGCATAGGCCAAGGTTTTACCAACAATTGACTGAGACTCGGTCAATTCAAAATGATCATCAAAATATGGATTACGCAAGTACTTAACACGAACTTTGACCTTCAGATCAGAAAAAAAGAATTAGAACAAATTAGGATAACACTTTAGACAAAAAAACGTTTTAACCTCTTCCTCTTCTATTGATTCTTCTTCTACTACTGTTTCCCATGTTCCTTGTGGAATTTCCTGTTCAATTAACTTGAGACATGAGAAAATAGCAAAAAGTTTTGTAGTTTTTGGTCCAAAATCTTCTTGTAACATGAGTAAACTGGCTGTTTTCGCTGCATCTAAAGTGAGAACAAAGCGTGTTAATTTACTTTTATTAGTTGTTACAATTTTATACTAACTGACGAAAAGTACTAGATTTTTAAGTGGTTAGTCTACCTTTGTAATTTCCTGTATTAAGAAACTTGTCCATAAGAAGGTTAGCCGTGTAGTGGTCAAGAAATACGCCGTAATTCATTCGATCGTTAAGAATTCTAAACAACATGTCGGTCTTGTCAAGGTGAAGAAGTGTTCTAATGACGGCATGCTGAGTTGAGGGAAATGTATCCACAACCGATGGAGACTTTCGAAGTCGATGAATGAGCTCTTCCATTTCTTCAACGTTTTCTTCTTCTGTGACTTTATTGACAAACTAGAAATGATTAGAAACGTTGGTTAGTTAACTAACTTGAGCTTTGAGTATTATGTTAGTTTCGTAGTAAGTATAGTAACTCTTGGGTGTCTTACCAAATCCACATCAATAGGACTGATCACTTTATCTGGTTGGTACTTTAGGTCTATTTGGTAGAAAAAGTCCTCTAAAATGGAAAACAAGATAATCTTTTAGTTGATCCAGTAATGTGTATCAATATTTCATTGAAGACTGACAATACTGAAGATGACTTCGTATGTTATAATAGTTATACCAAACGAAAATTTTGAAATGTAGTAGTTCTTATTCATACCTAATTCTACTTTCCTAAGAATTGGTGTTTCAAGCCTTCTGTCCCATTTGTCCTGACAGTAATAAGTTGTTGGAAGTTTAGGACAAGGAAGCGCTGATACTTGATAAGGTATTGCTGAAGTGCTGAACTTGAATGATTGATTAGAATAATGCCCGTATATTCGGTTTTGGTAAATTTTAGTGGTAGAGTACCACTTTCGTATTACATCCAATTGACGTTTCATGACTCGGTCCGGCACTTTATTTTTTTATATCCCTACCAAACGGGATACATGAAGTTGTTAAACAACATAAATTAAATTGAAGTTAACATTAAATTTAGTACCACTTTACCATAAAAGGTGTTTAAGCTGGCGTTACCTTTTCCGTTGAATGAACGTGATTGTGACGAACTTTTAGTTTTGCTACTTTCCAATCATTTTTTGTTCTAAAATCTTTTTTCAAAATTAAAAAGTCTGAGTAACCAGCATAGCAGTCAAACAAAAAACAGAAAATCAGAGTCTGCCTGCTTTCATTAAAACAACAAAACAGCGATTTTCAATTACAAACAACAAACGCAATGTTGACTTTTTCTAGAATAACAAAAATGATGAATGAGGAACAGAAATTCAGTGCTTGGGAACTATGAATTTAGCGCCGGTTCATTTGAGTGTTTGGGTATTCAAGAAAAAGTATGATTGTCGGTGCAGCTCACCTTGAGATTTGCAGGCCACGAACAGGGTCACTAAATACATTTATTTATTTATGTACATTTCTCTCGATGTTTTATAGGTTTGCATTGCTATCGAATGTTACAGTACTGAAACTTAACGTTTTTAAGAATTAAACTGCCGTCAAGGTGCAATCATGATTTCCAGAGAAGACAGGTTGAAAGATTTCAAACTGTTCCAGTTACAAGGTTTTTTTTATCAATCCATGTAGGAAGGTTAAGGACTTAAGGGTCAAGACTCTCGACCCTTTTGACTTTGACCAAACTAAAAGAGGAGACAAAGGCCATTAGAAAAAAACTCAGGTGTGTCGAGACACAAAAAAGGTAAAAGTTTTTAAAAGATTATAAAATCAAGAAGTACCACCACTTTTGTATTGTCACCTTCCTTTTTCACACTTAAAAAAGTGTACATTGTTCCTGAAAGGACCATGGTGTTTGTTCAGCAATCTATTTTCGACCACCACGTCCACACCAGTCGGTCATTTCCTTCTGAAGTTTCAAGGAAGTTAGACTTGGAAGAACTTAAGAACTTGGATACAAAACTTCAACATGGACAAAATATCGATACCGAATCCATTCCGATCCAATATTCCTCCGGTAATTGAATAATATGAGTTACTTTTGTAAGAAGTTCTAGTGTCCAGTTTAGTATACTTTTCTATTAAACTTGTAGGAGGCGAATGACCTCATCGTGAGCCAACGCCAAGCTAGATTTTTTCAGGTAATAAAATATATTATTCGAGTCAATTTGGTTTAACTTCTAATAACAATTAACTTAATTTTTGTTATTAGTTAGTTGCAGAAAAACCAGTAGCCGTCGAATTGAAATTAAATGCACTTGATCATCGTCCTGCTGGTATTGAAAATCCATTTGTAATTACAACCCTTGTAGCAGGCCTGACAGGAGTTACACTTTCTATTATAATTCTTCTAAGCATTTGGATTTTAAAGCGAGGATCAATTAAAAGGCAAAAGAAACGAGCAGAAGTAGAACGCTGTCAGCCAATAGAAATCGCTGTATCCAAAACTACTTCTCCTGCTTCTCACTCGACTACTTCCTCCACTACAGCAATTGAAAATCACCACTATGTTCCTCCTTGTCCTATGAATTTACCTCAAGGTCAACTTCGTTCTGAAAGAAATGTCCAGGGAGCAATAAACTTCCCTAAAGAAACGCCAGGTAAATAAACACTTTTCATTGTAGAGTATTTATTTTTGAAAAATGTGTTTTTTTTAAATATTTTTCTTAAGCAAATCTAACATTTTGTTTGTTCTTTTCTTTTTGTAGTTTAACGAATGGAATTTTCCACGGATTTGATCGAAAACCGGAATAGCATGGAGATATAAACATTCTTGGATACACGATATAATTTTGATTTGTTTTCTTGTCTTTTCTTAAAAAATGTTTTAATTTTAAGAAACAGATCTTTTTTTTTAACAAAAAAATGTGTAAATAATTTTTTTTTAATTGTTTAAAAATTCATTTTTTATTTATAAATTTTTGGCAATTCAATTAAATTTTAATTGTAATTTTGTCTGTAAGCTGAATGAAACCTTGGGTCAGAATCCTGTACAATTTGATTGATTTTTTGATTGATTGATTTTGATTGATTTTGATTTTATTGACAATCAGGCGATAGATTCCAAATAAGGTAGAATCCGAGAGGTCAAGTGATTGACAAGGTCAGTACCGTAAGTAACCCATTGCTTTCCATTGTTTTGTCGTTTCTTGACATTGTTTTGAAGCACATCAGGAAAAACGATTAAAAGAGTAAGAAACGTAATGAAAATGATTACTGAAATAACCAGTGCTAATTTTAAACAATCAACCAAGAATTGATTACCAGAAACATTCAAAAACCACGGTCGTGACTTGGAGCTTTCCATTTTTTGCACTAAAGTGTTAAGAAAAAGGCAAAAAATTGCACTTATTGCAAAAAAGAACTTAACTAAGGTGGTTGTTAGTTTAAAAATGAGTTTAATGTGTCATCTTTCGTCCTGTTATCCGTTACTTTTTCTTAGTTTTGCACATAATTGCTTGGAACATTTTGCAAAAATTGAGGTTAAACTCTGAGAGTCGTGGGATTGAGTAGAATTCCGGTAGGAGATGACGGCGCAGGCGCGGATTCGTCCACTTGTGACATTCTTTCCTGTTGAACAATTTCTAATTTTTGGGTCAATTCAAGTTGATGTGCTGCCTGAGCATTGAGCCGACCAATTGGAACAGAGTCGTAGTCGTCGTCGTCACTTGAGTCTTCTGGGAAAAAGTCAAAAGGTCAAAGGTAGAAAATTTTACAATTTTTTTTGTAAAGGTGCTTTACCAATGACATTAGGGACGTTGGACGGTTGTCGTATGGTTTTGTGAGTTGATTGACCTGTGAGTGTTACTCGTGGAGATAAAACGTCTTGTTTCAATTTTGAATTTGAGGTCACGTGCCCATTCGTTCTGCGATCGGTAGACTTGTTCTCGAAAGCGGTCAATTTTGAACGTCTGAAAGTTGAAACGTAGTTTAAAAAAAATGGTAATTTTTTTTCAAAATTTTAAGTTTTTTTAAAAATAATTCGTACCTCAGTTTAGGCCATCGAAACAACTCTGGGTAAGAGCACTGAAGGATTTTGAAAACAACACAACTCATGCCCACAAGACATAAAATTGGACCAATTAGTTTCAATTCCAAAGTTTTGAAACCTTTGAAAAAAAAAGTTGCAATGTTTCAAGAAATAGTAAAAATTTCATGCAATAAAACCTTTTGCAAAAAAATTGCAATGTTTCAAAAAATAGTAAAAATTTCATGCAATAAAACCTCTTGCAACAAAGTTGCAATGTTTCAAGAAATAGTAAAAATTTCATGCAATAAAGTTTCTTTTCTCTCTTACCTTTATCACCTAACCCTACGAAAGTAATGACTGCTCCCATTCCGGCTGAAAAAAAAAAAAATTCTTGGAAATTTTGCACAAAATTTTTAACATTTTGGAAAAAAAACAGTTTTTTAAAAAAAAAATTTATTTAGAATGTTACTTAAAACTAAGCCAATATAAACGACCGAGTAGGATTGTGCAGATTCAAAAACACCTTCAGCTCCTCCAACATCACTGTCGATTGTCATAGTCTGGGATAAGAACTACTTTCAAAAAAGAATTTTTTTACTTAAGTTTTTAATTAATTAAAAAATAATTTTTTTTTTTTTGAAATTTTAGGTGAAAATTTTCTACTTTTGTTGTCCTTTGCAGTACAAACTCTGTTTTACTATTTGATTTTTTAAGCGAAGTAGGTGATTTCCTCGAGAGATCAACTGAAGAGTCGCCACCATCTCTGCTACTATTGTATACAACCTAATAAAAAACAATAAAATTTATTAAAATGAATTAATTAAACAAAATTATTTAACGTGTCATAACAATTTTAAAATTATTAAATTCATTTTCTAAATTTTTTTTTTTTACAGATTTCACCAGTTTTTTTCAAGATAAAACAAAGAAACAGGACGAAGTTTAGTCAACAATAAACACAAAGCTTGGATGAATTTTTGTTAGATTTGACCTTTGACCCTCAAGGGTCACGGACTTTATAAAAAAAATACCCATTTCGGTGGAAATTGTGGAAAAGGAGCGATTGTAACATAGGCGAGATGTGGTATTAACGCAGAAGCAGTTCCAACTGAATTTTTCTTTGGTTTCTTCAATTTCAATCCAACTTTTTTTTTCAACATAGACGCAATAACAGCAGCCATCTTGCAGAGGAGGTCAAAAGGTCACAAATCGACAAGGTCACACAAACGTGTTACAAGTACAGACGAAAAAGAACAACCATAACTTTGACGCCCTACACTTTTTTTTTAGTAAAAACAAGGCTAATATTTACTTAAAACTCAAAAGTTCAATTTGAGACAAAGTTACCTTGCAAAAAAAAAAAATTCGCAAAAAAATTTTTACCTAAAAATTCCTCACCTCTGCCAACCAATCGTCTCTGTTGGCCTCTGCTGCACTTTCGTTACGTTTTCGCTCACGCTCTTTTCTTGTTCGAATGATAGCACCTGCCAGGGCCATTGTGCTGACGATAACTTTAACCAAACAGCAGTAACACGACGACAAAATAAAATGTACAAAATAATTTGCGAAAAAGCTTACTTTTTTTTTTGCAACTGAAAGTGTATGGATCAATGTCAGGAAATTGGGTGAGTAGATAATTGCGTGCTGGGCTGGGTGAGTTTCTTTTGGGCTCCTTTCTTGAAGAAAGAAAGAACTTTGATGATGCACGCTATTACTTTTGAGTCGAAAGTGAAAGCGTTGTCAAGGGCAACGACAACGGTAAACAAAACTAGTAATATTGGCACATGCAAAAATAATAGAACAAAATCCACGCCTATGCCAAAAGTCTGTCGATGATACCCATAGAGTCCAACTTTTTTATGAAGCGATAGCTTAGCCTTGGCACCAAAAAGTTTTTTTGCGCATCAATTCTCTATTTGCGATTTCAAAATTTGCAAAAAAAAAAGAAAACGTGTAAAATATGAAATAAAGACAATCGACGTCTGTAAACAAAAAAAAAACACGTAGAGCTTGAAGACAATCGAGTCGAATTGCTTATTTTTTTCTGGATGTTTTGGCAACATCTAAAAAAAAAAGTTGATTTTTTAAAAAAAATTGTTTTTTTTTTTTTGCAAAATTTTTTACTGTACAGTTCAAAATTCTAATTTTCAAAAATGTATTGACAATGAGTAGGTATTTGGATCTTTGTGATAGTTTAAGCTTATAGGAGTCGAAGTGCAGGCGCTAGATGGACCCTGGTCAAGATTTTGATGATGCTGAAAGCCCAAGGTCAACGCCCTCGTTTCTAATTAACCAACAAGTAGTTGTCCCTGTTGACGTTGAATCGATCAATTCTCTTAACGAACTCGAGCCTTCCAGTGATATTATTTGGATAAGCGAAGGATTTCAGGAGAGACCGCCATCTCACGAAAATTTAGCGGTAAAAACGTCTTTAACTTTTTTCTTTTCAAATGAACAGATTTTCTTTTAATTTCGATCTCATTCTTCTTTACTGTGGTTACTCTCCTCACAGGACGACTCTAATGAGGCTGATAGGAATCGAAATGTCGTCGATTGTAGCAGTGACATCTACGTAGATGTCACTGCTACACTACCACACTGTAACGTTCAACCTTCTACGCTCTTAGCTTCGTTGATTCAAGAAGATACTCAAATTCAGTTTCTAACGTCGCGAATCCAAGAGTATCAAGTGTATTCAGAGAAACAAGGTCAAGGTCAAGTATTATGTTACTAGTATTTAGTGAATGTAACTTAAAAGTGTATGTCGCCATTTTCAGAAAGACCAACTAAGGTCACCACTACCGCTCCAGTTTCAGAACAAACTAGTGTATACTTCGATGCCGTTGAGAGCCAAAGCGGTAGAAGTGACACTGTTGACAATCGTAGTAAAACGGTCAAACGTCGACGACGCCGTGGAACGGTGAGTTTATATTGATGTTAATGAACAAGTCGATAAAACCCTGACGAATGACAATGATTTCGTTAATTCAGAAATGGTGCTGTTGTTGTCAGAAAAAAGGTGGTGACGAGTCTGGTGATGGATATGAAGATGACAAGTCATCAGCTGACTACCTTACTGCAAGGACTGGAACTGTGAACAAGTCGACGTCTGACACGAGTACACGGTGGCAAGAAAAAAAATTTCGCTGAAAAAAATTTTGAAAAAAAGAACCTTTCAACGTTTTTTTTTATGCCGCAGTCGAACTCGCACTCCAGCCGTTTCTTCGAAGGCTGTAAATGTCACCTCTAGAGAGTTCGAACCGCCGCGGCGTCCAAATCAACAACGACGCAAGCGCGTACCAGACCGCCCGGACAAAAACATGAGTTTATGGGGTGTACTCAAAAATGCAATGAGTAAGGACATCTCAAGGTAAATCTGACACGTGACCTTTGACCTTTTGAACCAAATCTTATTTGCTGGACGGTAATTTTAGGAGTCCATTGCCAGTACACTTTTCAGAACCGTTGTCAATGCTCCAGCGTTTAGCAGAAGACTACGAATATAGCAACTTACTCGACAAAGCTGCTAAATTGGACGACCAATGGGAACAACTTTGTTACGTAGCAGCCTTTTCTGTGGCTAGTTATGGAAATACAGCAGTGAGTTGACCTGCCCGTGACATTTTGTCCACCCTGACATTATTTGATGTTGCTACTTTATAGATTCGAACTTATAAACCGTTCAATCCGCTTTTGGGAGAAACTTATGAGATGGATCGAATGAGTGACCTTGGGTGGAGTTACATTAGCGAGCAAGGTGACAATTTTTGACTTTGTCTGCTGGACCTGTACCTTAGGTGATAATATTTGTTTGTTGCTCTTCTAAAAAGTAAGTCATCACCCGGCGACAGCAGCGACATATTGTGAAGGCGCTGCAGGTTGGGTCGCTTGGTCTGATTTTACAATGCACAGCAAGTGGCATATGAATACTTGTGACTTTGACCCTTCTGGAGTTGCACATGTCAAGTTCAATCGAACGGGTAATTCGACAGCGGTGCCGTTTGTCAACTTCTTCTCAGAAGTTTTTAAGAAAAAACGTCTTGATTCATTTGGTTGCAATTGCAGGTCATCACTATAGCTGGAGTAAAGTGACCACAGTAGTTCATAACTTGATTTGGGGTAAGCTGTGGGTGGACCAAGTTGGTGACATGACCGTTACAAATCACACTACTGGAGATACTTGCAAACTGAAATTTGTGCCAACAGGTGGCAGGTCAGATAAAGTGGTAAGTAACTAGGGTCTACCTCGATGTTTGTACAAGTTGTTACTCAAATCTCTTACCGTTAAAGGTCAACGGCACGGTAGTTACCAAGTTGGGAGAGGTCAAGTGGACTTTGAGTGGAAATTGGGATAAGCAGTTTGTGGCAACACCCAGTGGTAAAACCTCAGGAGGTGCCGTCGTACTCTGGAGAATTAACAGCCCTCCGTTAGTTATCCTTTTACATTTTTTTGACCTCTGATGACCTTCTATCTTCGGTCATAGGGCTGACGCTGAGAAATACTATCACTTCACTGAATTTGCTTGTCAATTGAATGAATTGGAGGCAGGCGTAGCTCCAACTGATTCTAGGTTGCGACCAGATCAACGCCTGATGGAACAAGGCTTGTGGGATGAAGCCAATTTAGACAAGTCACGTCTAGAAGACAGACAACGAAAACGAATTCAAAAGTTTGAACCTGATGATAATCAAAAAACGAGTCAGAGTACAATAAGTAAGTTGACCTTTGTTCTGTTTTACCTGAGAGAGTTCATGTTGGATTGAACGAAACCTGTTGACCACTTTAGGCCTTACTACTCCACGCAGGCAGTACGTTCCACTTTGGTTTCGAAAAGTTAAGAATGAAATCACATCCAAAACGGAATACAAGTACAATAACTTATACTGGGAACGTAAAATAACTGCTAATTGGACAGTGTGTCCAACTATTTTTGAAATTTTTTAAATTATGACAAAATTTAATTTTTTTTATTGGGATAAAAACATGAGCCCTGCAGATCTCACGATTGAAAATAAGCAGGATTAATGTTTTTTTTTTACAAGAAATTACTTTTTACTTTCGGTTTAGTGGTGAAGGAACGTAACAATGTTGTAGCAGTCTGGAAATCATTGCTTCATGCGTGGTAGGTGCGACGACGAAGTTCATAGTGTCACAGTCTTCAGCGGTCCTTCGATATGTTGAGCTATTGCATTAGCTTTGGCCTGGAGTAGCCCAATGGCCGTGTCTTCCTTGGCGCTGAAAATATGGATAGATTTTGATCTGAGCCAGTTAAAATCTTGGTAAAAAAAGTTAAATTCTTACTAGAGGCAGAGAAGAACGTTAGCGACAGATTTGATTGCAACACGCCCTTCCTGTAAATCGAAAAAAAGAAAGTAAATCCCAGATCTTTTCTTGGTTTGCCTCATTACTTGGTTACATGAAGACTACCGAACCCTCCGGTAATGAGTCGCTTACAGCACAATCTAGAAGAACAATAGACAACTTGTCATCGGCCAAGGCACTTCGTCCTACTCGTTCGTAGATATTCCAAATATTACTGGCAATGGCTGTCGTGACTTGAGCATTACCATCGCCATAACCACTGCAGGCTAGCAAAGCACCTTCGCGGGTTAGGAGCCTGGCGAAAAATATCACATTAGATGTTGGAAGTTGAACTACTTTTCGATTTCAATAATTAATGATATCAAAGAATAATTGGGCACGCCCGGTATCACCCAGTTTGGTAAGCTTTCACTTTCGTTTTGCATCTCATTAGAAAAGTTTAGGTTAAATTTGTCAGGGTGAGAGTAAATTTTCGAACTGGGCTGTGTGATAAAGGTTTTGTGCCCAATCAATAAACTTAATAAGGATTAACTCACAAAGTATTTTGTACACCGGCAGTATTTGCTTCACTCAAGACTTTTGTAAGGGCCCTTGGTTTTAGCATGATGGGACAACAAAATTATGGATACTTAAGATTATGTAGTTAGATAATTTCACCTTGATGGGATATTGTGGTTCGTAGTAATCAATGGGTGTTGTGGTTAGCTTGAATCTTGTGTTCGTATTACTCAACCTGATAGATCCAAGAGAAATTAATTATCGATAATTACCGATTACGTAAACTTCACAAAACTGTTTTTGTTTTGGAAATAAAAGATTAGAGTTTGGCGCTACGCATTTATAACGGTAAATTTAACTATCGTTGGATTTAACCTGTTTATCATTGCAGTCCTCCTTGAAGAAGCACGTGAGACGTTTTTTAGCGAATGAGTCAGAATAGGTACGGCGGGGGTGGGTGGTGGGTGGGGAGAAAAATGCATTTAAGTTATAAAATACGCGACGTCAAAATACTTTTGCGTTTGTCGAAACCTTCATTAATTTGGTACTAAAGTAATATAATATAGAAAAAATTAATAATTAATTTTTTCTTTTAATTTAAGAGGCAATTATTGCCTCTTAAACTTACCAGTTCTTTAGCTATTTCTTCAATTTTTAGGAAACCTTTATACACATTTTCCCATAATTTTTTTTTTTAGATTTTAAAATCAAAGTTAACGTTGACCGGTAAAATCAATGATATTTTGTAGTGAAATCTAATTTAATTATTTGATACCGTTGATAGAATAAAGAATCTAATGAAAATAATTCATTTAGTTTACTAAATTATAAGTTTACATAGGTATTATTATAATTATAGTTTATTAAATCTGGTATTAAGTTTGCGAAAATCACGGGAAAGACTTCACTCAATCAATAATTATGTTTACGTTTAATTTGCGTCATTTTTGCCATTTTTTTGTGAAAGGAGTGTGTTGTTATTCAAATTGCGATTACGACGAGTGTGGGTGAAATGAAAAGTAAGTGTAGGGAAATGACGTTGTCGTCGGTTGGTTCCTTCACCTGCTGCCTTCGTCTTCCTTTTCGTCCATCCGTGTTGACTACTTTTTTGTACTGATAAAGTTGCAGTTTGTAGCTAATCGTTTATCTGTAATTTCACAACACGATAATTTACCCACCAGTCGAGTCTTGTTAAAATCTTTTGTACCTTATCGTTTGAGGGGCCAAGGACGTGAAATGGTAATAAGCTGATTAACTACAAAGTCTGTAACGGAATACAAAGTTCGTTCGTACGTACACATTTCTGTAAGTTAACTGGTGTGAACCGTTGTTGGGTACGATTTCTTGCAAGGCCAAAACTGATATTGAACATTAGATATGATGGAGAACTTCAAGTCAGCCGATGAAGCAGCGAGATACTGGATGGAACAAGCTAATAGTTATAAAACACAGTAAGTTAAAAATGATACAGTTTTCGAATAACTAAATATCGTACTAAATATCAAACGTTTTTTTTAAACTTTTAGATTAGAAACGTTACGGAAAGAATTTACAGAGTTTGAAGATGAGTCAAAAACCCTGGAGAATGAACTCGAACTTGACTTACAACAAAATGTAGCCAAAAATAGAGATCTGAATGCTTGTATCATTAAGCTCAAGAATGAGAATGAAGGACTAAAGGCTAGTCAAGCTAAATAACTTAACAAGATGACCAAAATGTAGTCATTCAGTTTGAGTTCACATCTAACCTTCATTTTTTTTTCGTACAGAACCGATTAGAAGTTCAAACCCAAAACGAAATTCGACAACATAATGAAACAATGCAAGAACTTGCTACATTTCGTAAACAAGTAGATGAACTCAAACGTTATGTTCGTCAATTAGAGCAAAAGAATGACGATTTGGAGAAGGGGTATCGAGCATCTCAAGCAAGTATTGATGATTTTGAGGCCAAAATGAATGGAGTTATTGAACGAAACGTCATTCTGGAAGGAGAATTAGATGAAAAAGAGCAATTAAAAATTCTTGTTCAACGATTCCGGGAAGAAAGTAGAGGTACTTAAGTGATTTTCATTACTTATTAGTAGTAAGTAATGAAATTCAAGGCAACTAAATAATTACAATTAACTCACTTTTAGTAACTAAGTAACAAAAACAAATGAATTGAACATTATTTTAATTTTGTAACTTTACAGATCTGCGTTCTGAACTGTGTGTTCTTCATAATAAAACACAACAAGCCCAAACTCAAGACTCGAATCGGACTGAACTCAACGGTCAAGTGCCTCCAACAAGTAAGTCACCATTTTTTGAAAAAAAAAAAAACAACAACAATTTATAGGTCATAAGGTCATATTATTTTCTATCTAATCCTTTATATATTTCATGCAGGTCGTGTTCGTTCAACACCTATTTCCATTGTCAATGATCTTCTACGGAAAGTTGGAGTAATTGAAAACAAATTGGCAGCAGCTGCTTGTAATCGTAAAGAGGATCAACCTTCCAAGAGGTTTGTGCTTTCTAACAAAAACAATTAACCGAGCATTTACATCTTAATTGTTGTGCTTTAATCTCATGGAAGATCTTGTCATATCTTAGCCTCTCTTTAAGTCGTTCTTATCTTTGTTCCTTAAAAATAAGTTAGTTTCTCATTCTCCTCACCTTGTGTACAACTTTATGGTGTTTGGCAGTTACTTGTTACTAGTTGACACTTGACAGTCGTTTTTTTTCTTTTCTTTCACTTTCCTCACTTAGACAAAAACGGTGGACTGAAAATCAAATAAGCACCAAGACTTCTACTTGAACCCATATATCCTTCTTAACTAACTACTACTCCCCCTTTATAGAAAAATTGTCTTTGTCATTGTTTTTGTATTAGAAAAGTATTTCCTGCTGCTTTTGAAACTGAGCCCCGTACGTCTCCTTTTGGTGACACCGTCGTAGGTGGTGGAAATCCGGTGAACAATCATACAGCAGCTGCCATGACACCATTCTATGTTGACAGAAAAGATAAGGAAAGTCGTCGTGGGCCGTTTTGTTGTTTCTCTGTAGATTAACATACTTCCGGTTTTATCCGGAGATACCTTTAAGACAATTTGACATTTCCTTCGTTTAGGAGTTACAGGACTCAGGAGTGTTATAAAATATGGCAACTTTCAAAGTACAACGGCATGGGTCACCCACCACGACGGGTCATTAGCTTTTTTTTTTCTCTTGCAGTTTAGGAAATTAGACCCACCACATTTATTAATTTAAGTTAACACATGTTTTAAGTTAACACATGACTATCATGATTTGTCTAGTTAACTTCAAAAATGCATTTTACTAAATAAGGAATAGAACGAATATACAGGAACTAACGATAAGATTTAAGTCGTTTGAAGTTAAGTCATTTCGCAACTGACAATTTTTGCATGTTATGAATTTGATTAAGTCACGGAGTAGGAACTAACGTTAAGATTATGCGTGCGTCACTTTACACACAACGACTCCTCCTCTCCCGTATATTTCTGTTGAGTGGAGAATAAAATCGAATTATTTTGATATTTAACACAAAAAGTTGTGAAAATTAAACTCGATTTTTTTCTTAAAAAAAAATTGTGGTGGGCGCAATTTGGTAGGGTGCGATTTGTTCGGAAATTGATCAACGTCGATGTCGTTTCAAAAGCTTAAGTGACATAAAGCTTGAAACAACATGACGAGAAGGCGTAGGAATCCAATTAATGTTACCGTTTTATTTACAAAAGAAGTCTATTTTTGGAGAATAACTACTTTACATATGCGACAAAAAGATTTAATTTTATATTTTCAGTTAAATTACATTAGTTTCTGAAAGTTGCTGTAAGGTCATTGGTCCAGGATAAGGTTCCTCCAAGGTGCTAACTTTATTACGTTTTTTCCAGAACATAAGTTTTCGGCAATTCCATCTTTGGCCTCCTCCACTAGTAGATTGTAGACGTTTAACTGGAGATTCAATAGTTGGAGTTGGTGAGGAGGAGGACGAGGAGTCAATTATAGAAACGTCATACTGCTGAGGGCGTCGTCCATTTTTATGACCATTCATTGGTTGCATAATTGGAGTTGGAGGAGGAGGTGGAGCTTGATTTAAATCAATTTCTGTCATTGCATTCCATGTACGATCTGGATTTTGATACATATCTGAATGAAATTGTTTTGCTATTTGTTCGTCAAGGACAGCAAGTCCTTCATCTTCAAAACAATTGGTCATTTTTTCAATCATTTCAGAACGAACTGACGTTATTGATTTAGTTGGGGATGGAATTCGTTCTGGTTTTAAATATTCATAGGTTGTGAGTCCCTTGGCACAAATGTAGATATGAAAGATGCAGAGGTGAGCTAGAGTAACGAAAATGACGAGAAGGACTAACAGACTTATGACAATCAGTACTGTTTTACCAATTCGGTAGTCCGGTACTGCCGGTACAGACTCAGTATGAGTAGAATTCTCCAGGTCATAAAATTCATTTGAGTTTGAAGCATTGAAGATCATTGGTTGTTTTATGAGAATTAGATCTGGTTCGGGATTCCAGACGTAAACGAGAGAAAAGACGCAAGAAACGGCAACAATGAGGGAGCCGAAGGCGCTGGTTAGTACAGATCCGAAGAAGTAGACATAATTCCGTTTACCAATACATTGATTTAGCCAACGACAATGGTGGTCGAATCCTTCAACACACTGAAACATTTGAGAACTAATGAATCAAGTAGTGTTTGTTAACAAGGAGAAAATAGGAAGTTGCGGGGTGACTAGCATTGAGATTGAACGTTGGCAAGTTTTACTAACTAACGTTAGAAAAACGTTTTTAACTCACCTTGTTGCAAAGACTGCAATGTTTAGTCCGAGCATTCGTCACTGAAATGTTACAAAGATGACAACGACCATTCTCAATAACATGGGCGTGTTTAGTCTTATCAAATTCTGGAACTTGTTCTTTAGTTTTGGTCAGTGCGGGATGCGCAGGATCAAGCAAGATTGCGACGAGATAGAGTACCCAGATAAGAGTAAAAATACATCCAGTAGTAAAGTAGAAGACAGGTAAGGTTCCAGATGGGAGATTCGTAGAAATCACAGTGTAGGAAAAAATTGGAAATGAAATGAGACAAATCCATCCAGCAATCTGTTGAGGATGTAACGGTAATTGAAATCCATTAATACGACGCCATTTTCTATGCTGAGGCTCCATTTGAATTAAATTGTTTTGTAAAGAACAAGTGTTAGAGAGACAAGTAGAGCACTGATTCTTTTCGAACATCTACAACATAAAACCAAAAAAAAAGAAGATAAAGTCATGTCAATATGGTCATTTCCTGTCAATGTGAATAAAACCTAAAGAGACTCTCTAAAAAGTGAAGCTTACGGTGACACCACGCTCAAGTATAATTCACAGAAGGACAGATACTCCGTTATTCGTTAAGACTCCCAGAAGACGACTAGGGCTTTTAGGTGTACAACTAATTTAGAACAATGCCTAAGTGTTTAAGTTAATTATCAGTAAATGAGTTTAATGGGTGGTATTGTTTACCTGGTTGTCGTCCCCCTCTGCCGTGTGGTTGGTTTTGTGGTGATGGTATGTTGGCATTTACTCAACTGGATCTATCCAGAACCAGAGAGGTAAGAAAAGACGAAAGATAAATAGTACACGAGTCCTTTTTTTAACTTTTTATGTCCTTTCTCTTCCACGCACTACAAAAATGTCGTCATCGTCGTCGTGGACTCGGCAGATGGTAGAGACGAACTGACCAGTTATTGCGATTGAGTGTCATGGATTCTCTATTTCCACCTCTTGGGAATTATAGGTCACCCACGTCAAGGTCAAATGGGAAAAATGCACAGAAGTCGATAATCTACTAAATGACTTAAAATAATTTGAAAAGTGATCGATCCAAGATCCTTATCCATCTGCTTCGTTGACTGTCAAAGTGACGACGATGTCATGAATTTCCACCTGGATCAATGTCCATTAGCCAATCCAGCTTGGCATTTTTCATTCCGTTGAGGCGGGAATGGTTTGTTGTGTTTTTTTTTCACTCGCCTTCTTCCATCTGCACTGCATCTGTCTTCTGCCTTTCCAACATTCATATCACCCAGTACCAGTAGTACCCGGCCACCGACCCGAAAAAGTCATTGACAACACATGACACAAGAGCATGGGTCATGATAATTTGTTTTCAAAGTTAACTTATTAGATTTTCGGTTTTCTTCATCGTTCATTGTCATTCATAACCACGTTGTATGTACTTAAGTAATAAATTACAACTAAAAACGATATTGGGCAATTCGTCGGTAAGTTATTACTCATGGCAAACCGGACGAGGTTCCAACGACGGTTGACTGAACTCACCTATAATAAACCTTTACTTCTGACCAGTTTGCTATGTTTACTTGTATCAACGTCAACGTCGGTGACAGCGGTGAGTACATCAAATGAATCGGCAATCTCCTTGAAAGATGACAATGGATATATCGCCTATTGTCCTTGCATGGGTAAGTTTTACTTACACCTGCGCAGCTGAATTTTGGAATTCCTTAACATTGGAAAAATTCTAAATGAGGTTATAATCGTTAAATAGGTAGATTTGGAAATCAAGCTGACCAGTTTCTCGGAGCTTTGGCATTTGCACAAAAGGTCAATCGAACACTGATTCTTCCGCCATGGATTGAGTACATTCCGTACAAAGCAGGCTCGGTAAGAACACCGAAAACTTTCTTTTCCTAAAAAGCATGACTTTTGTCTGGCGTTAATTAGTACATTGCTGCATTTTAATTCAGTTACAGATTCCATTCGACACCTACTTTGTTCCAGAAGCAGTCAACAAGTTTCATAGAGCCGTTACAATGGAACTCTTTATGCAGAAACTGGCACCAACAATATGGCCACCAGAAAAACGTTTTTGTATGTTCTTTATCTACTTTTTAATGTCTTTTACTAGACTATACTTAGTTCTGTGAACAAAGCATATAAAATTAATATACCTTTGTTATTTAGCTTTTTGTTATGCCGAGAGATCAGCAGAAAAGGGATGTGATGCCAAAGACGGAAATCCATTTGGGCCTTTTTGGAACAAGTTTAACGTAAATTGTCAATTGTACGCTGTACGTACACCTTCTTATCCCTCAAAATCTTATTCTATTAAAATTCCAGATAGATTTCGTGGGGTCGGAAATGTTTGGGCCACATTTACATTATACAACATCGAGTCATGGAGTCAGTTGGGACAAATACGACGGAACTAATTGGCCAGGTAGAGTTTCAATGTCGTATTGAATAGACATAATGACGACACGGTTGTCACTTAAACCTTGACAACTTTTGTAATTGAACAGTGTTAGCGTTTGTCGGACCTCCAAGTTTGTTTCCAGTTGAAGAAGCGAACATCCCGCTGCAGGAATACCTAGTTTGGAACGAAGATATTGAAAGCAAAGCTAAGGTATTCATTAGATCATTACCAAAAGGTCGATTCGTAGGCATTCATCTTCGCAACGGAATTGATTGGGTATGATGTTTTGAAATTGAAACCCTTTTGTTTTGTGTCTGAATTAATTTAATTGGTTTCTCAGACTAGAGCATGTGAGCATCTGGAAGAAAGTCATCACCTCTTCGCCTCTCCACAATGTACTGGCTATCGACATGAACATGGACGCGTGACAAAAGAAAGTTGTTTTCCAACAACTACTACTATTTTGTCCCAATTGAAAAGAGGAGTAACGAAAACAAATGCCACGTCCATTTTTGTTGCATCGGATAATAATCACTTATTGGCAGAGATATCTAGAACATTTTTATCAGATTTACCAAAAGTCACGGTTCATTCCTTATCCTACGCTTCCCCACACGTAGATTTGGCGATACTGGGTAAATCCAATTTGTTTATAGGAAATTGTGTAAGTAGTTTTTCAGCTTTTGTCAAAAGAGAGCGAGATCTCAAAGGTTTCCCGTCGGAATTTTGGGCATTTGAACCACGAACTAAGAAAATAAGTAGTAGTCATGAAGAATTGTGATTTATAGAATAGAACTGAAAGTGAAACATTAGTCTGTGTGTGGTACGTATTCAACTTAAGTGGTAGTCGATAGTGGATCACTTTGCCAGGGTAAGAAGTGTTTGAAGTCCAGAATCTGGCCACTTTTGTTCGGGTTGTTTCGTTGACAGCGTGGGAACTTGTTCAGAATCTGGTTCTGGCAAATCAGTGATGGGAAGGTCAGCCTGTACAGAGAAGAGAGTAACGATTTGCGGTAAAGTAAAAAAAATATTGAAACAACTTACCGTTAACTTTAAATTTTTTAGTGGTTAATATAAATAAGAACAAACCTCTCCTGGAGGTAGAGTTTCACTTCGCCAACGGTTGTCAATGATGTTTCCACGATACCAGTCTAATTTGATCTGAGAATCCATACTTTCTAGTAGATAATTTAATCGTTTGTCAGATAATTTTTAATTATGATGGTTAAGTTCAACTTAGGTAATAAAAGTTTGTTTTACTTTTTACTGAACAGAGAGACAACAGACGACAGATGACAGATGACGAGTGCTTGGTCTCGGCGCCACGGCGGGAAACTTATTTTAAATGCGCACTTTCGCTTTTCGTTTTGAAAAGGAACAATACAAAACAACGGGTCTTGTCATCTGCTAGGGTGCACGTGTTGTGTCCACGAGTCAGTCGGTCATTTTAAAATTAATTATCTAGTTAGTACTTTTAGCACTAGTAGTACGTTGGTATTCTATAAGTTGGATTTCAATTTTCAGTTTTTTTAAGCAGTTAAGTCACGACACGATGTCGAAGCAGAAACTGATAAAGAGTGAATATCGTCCTGCAGATGAGTCAAGTTTCAGTGAAGGAGCCTTCAAAGCTACGTAAGACTGCCGGTTTAATTCATTACATGGCAACTTGAAATTAGCTTTTGAAGTTACAGTTGGGGTTATACTGATGTTTTAGGTTGAAGAAGCTGAACCCGATACTGGATCACATCGAAGAATGCTCTAAAGTCCGTGATTTCATTATAGATGAACTCAAGTCGAACGTGTCTAAACCAATATCAATACTCTCTGGTATCAACAACAGTTTAAACTTATTCAAATTAGCGTTTGATTTTCATCCAACAACACCCAGGGCTCTAAGTGGACTTCCACAACAAGATCTATTTTTTCAACATGTTATACGACCAATCTTAAATGAAATTATTGTTTGCTGGAACCACCATATTCTGGCATACTTTCATCTGGGAGCTGAAGAACTAATTGTTACTGATTCTCCAGCCACTTCCAGTCATCAACTGACTTGCCTAGTTCACAAAGGTGTCCGGATATTACTTTCTCTTCTTAAACGAATTTTAGAAGCTGGAGATGAATTTCAGTACCTCACAATCCATTTCGCACATTTGCAGCTATCACTTGAGGGACTGGTGAATGCGACCAAGTTGGAACTGCCATTGGACGTAAAGTGCAACCTTGGCCTTGGAATTTGCTACATGTTCAAAATCATGAAGAAGCCGGTACTGGATTTGGACTTTGTTGAAATAGTGTTTTCACCAGCGTCGTTTATTGGGGAGAATGCAGTCAATCAACTTGCTTTTACCTTTGGTCTGCTAACAGTTTCGTCTCTTGAAGATTCTGACTTTGAAGCTAGAATGGTTCGGATTGGTCAGTTTCTGTTTACGGTAGATCATGGGTGAGTGCAAACTATGTACATGCCGTAAATGAATTAACCCCAGGAGTGGTCTTAATTCAAAATTTACGGCAAATCCAATCTGTAATGTCAATCTTTCATCATTTTGTTCTCTTATCAATCAATAGATCTAAGGAAGCTCTGAATTTGGGAACAGCTCGAGTACTTGAACTATGGATGGAGAAGTTGGTCCAGAGTCAAATTCCTCTCCAATCATCTAGAAACCAGTCATTACTCGCGCTTTTTCCTGATATTGAATTTTTCGTCTTTAGTTACCTTCCTGGACATATTGATGCTGTCAAGTCGTGTTGTCGAAATATACTACGAAATTTAACAAAAATTTACGAAAGAATGGAACCATCTAATATTTGGAGCGAAATCAAGGGGCTAGTAGAACGTATTTTGGTAAAACCAGATCATATCAAGTGGATGGCCCTGTGGTGTGTTACTAGTACGACAAGGAAATCACTCGTGATTCTAGAAATAGATCCGGATTTACCTCAAACTTTACTTAGTTGTGAAAGAACTATGAAAAATCCGGTAACAAACTTTTTCAAAGTACAAAAAACGACATTGAGTAGGAAGATGTTAATGTTGTTCTAATTTTCAGGCTAGTGAAGTTTACTTAACTTTGATGTGTCACCACTTAGCAGAATTGAGTGATAAAGCATGGGAAACCAAATGGATTGCTCCACTATTTACAACTCAGACTCAACTTCGTTCAACAGATAGTAATTGGGCACAAAAAAGAAGTATCTTAAGTTCTATTTTGAAGTTAAAAGAAAAACGCGTAGTAAAACTCGTCCTGGATTTTGTATTGTGGATGATGAACAGTACTGAAAGAGGATCAAGTTGTACAGAATCAACATTGTTGGCTGTGGATGTAATCAAATTAGCTACTGAACTTAAAGTAGAAATGAATCAAGTTGTAAGTGACGATACGACTTTCTTTCGAGGACTGACATCTCGCGAAGTGTTGCATTCTTGGGCAACAAGTAGCCGAATGCAAATTCGTCTAGCGTGTTTTAGTCTTTTGATTGAATCTAAGAAATCATCAGAAATTATTTCATCACCAGATTTACAATCGCTCAAACTTGTTTTCAAATATAACATTGTTAGTCAGAATCCAGCATTTCGTCAACAGTTTTTTGCGTACTACAAAAAAGTAAGTTAACTGTAATTTACATGAAAACTTTTAAATTTGTTTGAACCATATCTATAATTGACTGATTTTTTTTGTAACAGTTAATTAAGCGATTTCGAGACAGTTACAACCTTCTGCTTCGGACTCGAGATGTCAAAAATGTTGAGTGTTATAACGAATTTTTTGGATGGCTTTGGAATTTTTTGACGAAAGATGAAGGTTTGTTCCCTGGAGCAAATTTTGGACGACGATGTCAGTGCTTGGAATTTATTGCTTACCTACTGGAAAAATTTGATGTGGATACGCTTAAAATTTTGTTACCATCGAATGATGACGTAGCATTTTTACTATGGATATTTGATACGTATGAGTACAATAAGAAGTTGGTCTTTCCAATTCTACTCAAATTGTACAGGAGGATATTAGAAGTAAGATCAATATACAACAAAAATTGAATTAATTAGGAAAAATTGAAATATTTTTTTTTGAATTGAAGGAAGGGAAACTTGGGGATAAATTGCTAGAAGCTATGTTTCATCTCTGTGAAAGTGTTCATCCCCCGGATTCGGTGACAGGGTAAATTAAAAGACAGTTTTGATTTATTGGAAGTACAGTTAATTGAAATAGATTTTATTGTTTTCTATAATAGATCCTACTTGGGGTTGTTTTTAACACAACATCGTCACAATGATGTCGTATTCATTGAACTTCCAGAATTGCTAAAAATTGTTTTACGGAAACTTACCACAATGAAGAACACTATACGAGAAACGTCATTAATTGAAGTTGCTACGCAGACGCAAATGTACGGATACCTTCGATTAATTCGAACACTATTCACTGAAAATTTGTCCAGCCAGCGTACAACTGACATTAGGTCGTATCGTGCGTTAGCTGTTGAAATTCTGCAGTTATGTTTGGAAATTAATGAGATTTTACTACCGATTCTTGGTGATGCGGCTCCTGAAGGATTTTTACCAGGTAACTACCTTTTCATTAAGACGAGTTACACGCGAATTAATATTTTGTTAATTTTTTTGACAAATTCTTTGTAGGACTGCCGGATTCTGAGCCGGGAAACTCTCAAGTTGTGAGATCAATCAACGCACAGCGTCTTCTTGTTTGTTCCTGGAGATCTATGAGGGATATTTGTATGCTACTGTCAGAAATGGTCACGCTTTTTCCTGTTGAAGGCGAAAGTTCCGACTACGTCTGGTCTTTCGATGAAGTTCAACAAATTGGAGATCATTTGTTATTCTTGATGCATCGTGTAATGCATCGTGGAGTTTTTGAACAAGTTTTTACTGGTTTTAAAAATCTGGCTTATCGACTATTTAAATCGACTAGTGGAAAATTAAATGATCTTCCTGTAAAATGGTTGAATGAGGCATTTGATGAAGAATTAATTAGTTCCAAGTGCTACACACGACGAAGTGCGGGTCTTCCGTTTATTTTCCAGGTATAAATATTAACTTTTTGATTTATATTATAATTCAATTTCAAATTAAATTTTCCGTTTTTTTTTGGTTTTTGTTTTTAGGCTTTATTGTCTCCTATGTGTTCAAACGAACCGTTCGTATGCAAATATCTGGATCGCCTTCTAGAACAGTATTCAGAGTCGGAGGAAGGATCCACTTATATACGAATCCATTGTACAAATGTCCTCAGGTTAGTAGTTAGGTTATGATAACCAATTGGTATAAACTGTAGTTAACTAGTTTGAGATTAGTGTTATTTTTTTGATGAATTGATCAGAGGATTGTTCAAAGATGCAACTTTTTCTCGAGTAATGATGCCTTATGTACCTAAAGGACTGAAATTGGTTTTTGAACAAATCAAATCACCCCAGTGGAATGTAAGATTTGCAACATTTACGTTTAACTTTAGTAATCTAATCGGTTACCTTCTGCGTTGTCATTTGGAAGATGAGTTTATGATTGACTTCGTTCTTACACAGGAATCAAATGCAGGCCTAATGTTGTATGGATCGATTATCCGAAGAACATTTGGGCCTGAATTGAATTTGATGACAGCTCCTACATTCTTTAGAAGATTTCCAGAAATGTATGAATTTTTATTAAACAAAGTCAAAAGTTGTGCTGAGACAGTGATACGGCAAATCGAGTTACCTAATATGTATGGAGCCGCAGATGACTTTACGTATCAAGTTCTACTGCTCTTGTCTTCATTTGCAATAACTGGAGTTGTGGAGTATGGGCCATTTAAGGTGACGAAATTGTGAATCTTAATGGCATAATTTTTTTTCAAATTCTGTTTGTTATTGTAGATATCAGAATTTATTGAACCAATTCGTACCTGTGCTTCAAGTCCGGATTATCAAGTACGGGAAATTGCAGCAAAAGCTCTGAAACCTTTTCTAATCAACGCAGGTTCTAAAATTGAATTGATCTTGTCCATTTTGGAAGAATATAAGAAACGACCTTTAATCAAGAGAGCAAATGTCATACATGGAGATCTATTGCAGGTTAAAGTGATAATGACCCGTGGTCGTAGAACGCTAGAGCATTTTAAACTAACAGCGAGTAATTCGTTTTTTACAGATTTTCCATGTATTAAAGAGCATTCCAGAAGAAGAGTCAAAGGAGGCGTTGACTGAAGCTTTCAATAATATTTTTACAAGTGACAATTTATTATGGACTTTTCCATGTCCAACAATTTTTGAATCCTTGGCAGATATCTGTATGGTCATGGGTCCAAAACTGAAAGGATTACATGCCAATCTTCAACACTTTTATGCCAAAAATTTTGATGCATTAAGAAGTACAGACTTTGGTAGAGTCTTGCCTGGCCTTGCAAATGCAGACTCTGTTGTAGCAAAAGCTCAAGTCCAATTCCTTCTTTACGACCCAAATCCGGAAATGGTCATTTACAACTGGGTCATGTGTAAACCAAGGGAAATGTTAGTTCAAGTCTTTACTGCTTTATCGTCACGAAAATTTTTATACTCTTCGTCCGGAACAGAACTTAGAGCAGAAGTACTGGCAGTATTTGATGTTATTGTGAGAAGATACTTGTATGAAAATTTTGAGTATCCAGCTCAAACTACTGAGGAAGAAGCATTTCTTGACTTTTTGACAAGTGGTAATGAAAGTGTTTATAGATATTGGACAGAGATTTCTGACAATTTGAAGTACTGTCAAAAATTATTTGAGAGAGTACAAGAAATTTGTGAGATGGAAGTGGGAACAGTTGATTGTAAAGCAAAAGCGGTTGTGTTACTTGGGAAATTAGCATTTCAAACAGAAATGAAACTGAGCACGGTAAAAAGATTTAATTTTTTAAGTTGAAGCTAAATATATCATGCTAAATTTTAAGTGGTTTTTTTTTGGCTAGAGTCAAATAGGTGTGATGTGCAAAATTTTCAACAAATTTTGTGAGCCAAGTTGCGATTCGGATTTGAGGTTGGCAGTAGCAAAATGTCTCGCTTTGTTGCCGTTGGAAAAACTGCGTTCGTATTCAGGTACTATAAACAGTTGAGAATATAAAGTTTTGGAGTATGCGCTTTTTTTTAATTAAGCTTAATTACCAACTTTGAACCTTCTCTTTTTGATTTGTAGTTTTAGAACAATACAAAATGTGGTATACCGTACTTATGCTCATAATGGACGACGATGGAAGTGTTAGAAATGAAATCTATTCGAAATTGGGAGAGGACAATGAACCCGCAGAATCTGACGACGGAGGAGGAAGAAATTTATTCTGTGAACGAAAATCTTGTGAATTGATTGTTCACTCGTTCTTGACTGAATTTGGTCAAAGAAATGTTCTGGATGCTTTGGTTTTGATTGTTGGTCTGATCTTAAGAGATGATTACGAAATTTCGGTCACGGGCACGGAAGATGTAAGCAAAATATTTATGACCTTATTCAATTTCATTTTCAAATTGTATTGTTTTTCTTAACAGAATGGAGATGACCATCTTTTTGAGCGTAGTGAAATGAACGCTTATGCAGAACCATTTCTCTTGGCTAAAATTTTCCTAGAAAATGTTACATCTATACCACTACTTCACGAGTCATTTCGTACCCATTTTCACAATTCAACGTTAACACCAGATCTCATTAAAATGTACGAATTTGTTGCAAATATTCATATTTCACTGGAAAACTATTCATCATCACTTCCTCCAACACTTGAAAATTTAGTAGCCTTCTTAGTACCTGGTAGTGACGGTAATAGTTCTGAAGAAAATTTACTCGTAAGTTTTTTAGACAAGTCAGTTGTGCAACGTCGTATTTTAAACCTTTTGTTTGCTTTCTTTTCTTAAACAAATATTTTTTTGTAAATAAACGTCAAGTTTACCTAATCGTTAAGTCTTTTCCAGCGTTCAACACGAAGATTCAAGAAAGGGAGGTTGCGTGAGTTAAAAAAAAAAGTTCATTCTAGCCTGTTCTCTTTTAAAAGTTAATTTACGAGTAATTTAACATTTACGAATCTTAGTGAAAAATCTCGTTGGCAAAAGTCATGCACCAAAAAAAGGACTTAAGGGTGACATTTTAATTTCCAACCGTTGAGAAACAACCTTCAGAAGGACGAAATAATCGTAAACACTACAAAGGAAAAGGGAAACGCCCGAAATACAAACACTTTCTTCAAAAAGAGAAAAAAAACGGGCAGTTTTCAAAACTCCAGCAGAGTTTCGATTCGGTTTTTTTTTTTCGAACGAAGTTGATTTCCAAAAGAAAGTATATTGATAGGAAATATTTGTAAGGTTATGACAAATGAGCACTTAGCGTCAAGTCCATATTCTGTCTTTTTTCATTTTCCTCAATAGAACCCATTGTTTCCGTTCCATTTAACCATTATTACCAATATCTCCCTTCCATTCATTTCCCTACTACCAAAGTTCGAACGCTTTTTTTTTTTTGCAAAAAGCGTCGTCGTGTTCTAAAAAAAAGGCATAACGCTTCTGTCGTCTTTTTCTAGGAGAAGAATCTCGGGGCCTGGAGAAGATGATGATAGAGCGGAGCGATACAGCACTGGAAAGAAGGAGTGGGACAGTGACAAAGTGCGACTCCTAAATATTCTCTTCCTCCACGACCTTTTCTTACCTCAATCCACTGAACTTTCTACTTACTTTCCTTAGTAACCAACGTTACTCAACCAAAAACCCAAAATTATTACAGGAAAGCCCAACTTCTTATTCGCAAGTCGCTGACTTTCTCCTCTGCAGAAGAGAATTAGAGCAAGTTGTAATTTATAACCATATGCCTTTTTTTTTTAAATCAATATTGTCCTTATGTACAGATCTATAAACAAAGGGCCAAAGTTTTGTAAAGGATGATTTAAAATTTGGACACTTTTTGGCTTTCCAGAAAAGTTCCTCCTCCAAAAAGTTACGCATTTTTTTTTTCGTAATTAACAATTACTTGATCTGAATTACCTAAACGATGTAACGACCTTTCTCATTTTTTTCTTTTTAGGAAGTACGAAAGTAAGGCACACTTTTGTCTTACCACATTAATTTAGACGAGGGAGTGGACAAAATCGGAATGACCCTTGACCTTTGGCGCAAAAAGAAAAAAAAGTGTAGCGCCACACTTTTTGAAGCATTTTAAAAACCAAGTTACAAAAAAGGACGAGGAGGTTTTTTACCTGAACAACAAAAAGAAGCCCTTTTTCTTTACCACCGTGGTAGTAATTTAGATTCGTGATTCTTCCGGGCTACGACTTCCGGTCGAGCCCGTTGGTTCATATCATAACCGTTCTAATTCTGTCGTCGTAGTTAGGGAAGGATGTAATCCAGTTTCAGTAGCAATAGAATAGTGACGATACGTAAGGAAATCCGGTGACATATGAGCTGGTGGACTCGTACCATTACCATTTCTCATATTTGGTCTATAAGAGTGATGATGGTGATTGTTATGTTGTTGATGAAATCCACCTAGTGTTCCAACATTGTTAGTTTCAGGAATCATGTCACTGACTCCTCGATGGTCAACCTTTCCGTTCTGGATGAGAAGAAAAAAGAAAGATGTAATGGAATTGACACTGATTTGTAAGAACTTAAGGTCTATAGAAAATGGCAACGGGGAGAAAAGGACTACCTGTTGTTGTCGAAATTGTCGTCTTTTTCTTAGTTTGACACAGGCTAGAGTCGTGACGAAAATAATAAACACAACAAAACCCACAACAGCTCCTACAAGGACACCGAGTCGACGGTGTAGAATTGACACTTTCTCGCTTTCTTCTTCTCCTGGAGTCCGAACCTGGAACAAAATAAAAGAAAATCTAAAAGACAATTCTTTAGAAGAAGACAACAACATTAGTTACAAATTTCCACCTGAGCACATTTGGACACTGGGGAATCTCGGAGGAGAACTCCAGCAGAACGACTTGCCAGTGAACTTAGACTAGTACTTGTCGAATTCCCTGGTTCTTCTTGAGTAGATAGACCTAGTACACAAACGAGGTAGGGCGTGTCTGATTGGAGGTCAGGTAGAAGGTAGAACCGTGACGTAGCTGGAACGGACCGTGTTCGTACATTGTCGTTGTGATTGAGTGCATGATAAGCAATGAGAAATCCATGCATTCCAGAATTATTTCGACCTTGCCAAGAAATTACGGCTGAAGAAGATCTCACATCCTGTAACGTAACAAAAAGTTAAAATTTTACAAATATTCTGTAATTTCCAACAAATTTCTATAGAAAAATTTTCTAATTTGTTTTTTTTCCAGGAACTTGGATCTGGAAGCTCATGGAATTTTCTCTTACAACTTTCTCCCTCACAGTTTCTTTTCATCTTTGACATCTAGTGCTTGTTGGTTGTACAGTACGTAAAAGTACAAGGAAAAAGGGGAAGAAGGGATTGAAAAATTAATGATCATCAAAATGATTCTCCTCCTTCCGTTTTTTGTTTCATCGGAAGGAGGTTGGATAAGGATCATCTGACTCTACTGGATACTTCCGAAAACTCCTAGAGAAAAAAAAATATACTTTTTCTACAAAGTAAAAGTCACAACTTCGTTTTCCCTCGAGAGGGATGAGGATAGAAAGCGTCCGTTTCCTGTATCATCGCACCAGGGCATCTCATTAATTAGACAATCTTACACGCCAACCCCTTTTTTGCCCCCCGTTCACAATCTCATCAATCTCAACAAAACGATTTCCTCTTCATTTACTTATTCATTCCTTTTTTCTTTTTTTCGAGGAAAAAGGAAAAAGCAAACTTTTACTTCAAACACTTGAACTTTCCTCTTGCGCAATTCAAACAACGCCTCTCTCCCTCTGACTGAGGAGCGAGACTTTTCCTAACAATTATTCACAAAATTTAACGTTTTAAAAAAATCAATCTCTCTAGGCCTAACTCCTTTTTTTTTGTAAGTTGGCTTTGGTTTAAAAGTTTAAAAGTTGAAGCAGAGAGAAAGTAAAGTGGGTGATCATGAAAAGGCCCAAGACAAGATGAGGGTTTGAAGTAGATCGTTAATTCTGGATGATGACTTTAGCTTTCCTTTTCACTAGGAAAGAACGCATCTTCAATTTTGACGTGCTTTTCTAGAAGAAACTTGTCGTCACCCTTCCTCAGCACTAAAAAAAAAAGTTGAGGAGGAGAATCCTAACGAAAAAAAAAAAACTTTGAAATTTACATGGGAAGTTGAGCTTGTAACGACTTTGTAACAATTTGGTGTCTTGACAAGAAAAAAAAAGTTGTGCGCAGCTTCCGGCGCGTCCCTGCACCCCTTTTCTTGGCTTAATTAACGGACATTAATCAAATTTTTTTTTTTTTGCAAAAATTAGATTTCTGATTTTTGAAAAAAGGAAAAGTTTTCTTAGCTACTAGAGGTTTCTCGTGAGAAGAGGAAAGCGTTAATGACAGGGAGATTTTGGACGACCATATTTTCCTTCCATTTGACACGCCATGAGGAGAAAGTTGTTGAAAAAAGTTCCATTTTTTTTTCTTGAGGAAGAAATCCGGGTAGGAGAAAGTCTCATTAAGAAGAAGAAGGAGCCGAGGCCCATTAATGCTTTCTTCATTTCAACTTTTATTCCAAACTTTTGCCATTTCTTCACTCAAGAGTAAACTGGTCTAGAGAAAAAAAAATCAGACTAACCTGAATCGCAAGTTTTAGAATCGCTGGCATTGAGCAGACGGATGGTAGATTCGTATCCAGTATTAACCGTCCACGCCGTTCTTCGGGTCGTTCACAAAAAAAATTTGGTATACCAGGACCAGCGCTTGAAGTTGCAAAAACTTTAGGATGACTTGACAACCAATCCCAAAAGTCTTTACTCTCACAGTCACAGCTGAGGGGATTCTCTGGAATAAAGAAAAAAAAAGAGGTCAAAGGTCAATTTTATTCAATTCAAGTTCTTAAGAAAGAGAGAAGGGGAAAAAAAGGAAGTAGTAAGACAAATAGGATTGGAAATGATGAGACGGACTTAAAATGAACCTTCTCGGTTTAACCGGGACGAGGAAGTTCGAGTGACATTCAGGTGGCAGTTTCACAGGACGTCATGTCACTCCGCCCCCACCCAGTGCCCCACCACACCTACCAATTTGTTTCCCACCGTTTTCTTCACCGTGAACCCCGGGCATCTAACGCCCATTATCCCTACTAGTCTTCCAGAAAAAAAAACCCATTCCCAATTCCTGGCACGACAATAATATCCTCTTAACTTTCTCCCCTGTCAAACAGTCACAACCTCACCTTTTCTAAATGGGATTTCCATCATCTGCCTTTCTTCTCGCACAAACCAAAGAAAATCGTTTTCACAAAAACTTATACTTTTTTGGCCTTCCAAGTCAAGAGCAGGCTTTTTGTCAAACCCCAAATTACATTTTCCCCTGGGTAGAAGAAAAAAATTGAGGTGTGCTGTGGAGGTGACACGATGAGGTGTTGGTGAGGTGTCCTACGAGTAAATTGGTCTCTCCGACGAGACCCTAAAACCGAGAGAAAGTGGCTCAAGAAAAGAAAAAAAAGCGACACAGCTCAATCATAGCCAACCAGCTTACAGCCTTAGACCTGACAGCTCAATCATCCATGACCAGTAGAGCCTTTAGAAAAAGGAAGAAAAAAAAAGTCTTTTCCTTTTTCTCACAGTTATAGAAGCATACTAGCGTAATAGTTGAAAGTTAGGGGCATTGAGGGTTCTAGGAGTTATTCCCTCTGTGACCGGAAGTGAAAGTTGGAGAAAGTGGAAGAAAGATAGGCTCAAAAGACCATTTCTCAGGCGTCATGGCTTTCTTGTGCTCAATAGGAACCGTCAAATCTTCTTAACTTTTTCATACTAAGGCCCAACATCACCTCACCGTTGGTCCAGAGAAGTCTTATTTCTCTAAGGCCCTTCGGGATTAGTCCTTACACCCTGGTGTCATTTCCTTACATAGGCCATATCATGTGTCACCAAACCTACGATCTGACAAGGGTAACAGGGGACTTTAAGTTTCGGAGACATGTCACTTCTTCGGAGACAAACAAGAGGTCAATTTATTATCCCTTGCACAGAAAAAAAAACACAAGTTGTCAACACGTTTTAAACGTCTAAAGGCAACGATCTCAAAGTTTCTTTCAAAATTAAGCAAAAAACGATTCCCGACAACTCTGTTTTTTTTCGCAAAGATACCATGCTCCGTATTCAGAAATTTAAAATTTTCATCAAAAAAAAAACAACATCGACACGTCGACATTCCCGCTACCACAGCACTGCGGTACAACAAATCGACGTTCCAACACCATTCCATTGGCCCAGCTCAAAAACCACGAAGCCTGTCGCGTCGTGGTGGGTTTTGGCCAAGCGTCAATTACATGAAAGGGAAATTGTGCAGAGGGAGAAGAGGATAGTTCGTGGGACAGGATTTTAATTAGAGACCAAAAAACGAGAAAGGAGAAACTCCCTTGTATTTTATTATTCAGTGTACAAAACGTTATAGGCATAGGAATTGGAGTCGAGTCGTGCGCTCTGTTTTTAGAAGGAGTGGCGGCATTTAACGTCTTCCTTTGGCAATGAATTAGAAATTAGTGGCACAATTTATGCCTCACCAGTCCAACACACGACTAAAAACCCTAGGAAAGTACTAACTATAGAAAGTACAGACCTTCTGTCTACTTTCTCCAGGCCCAACAGGAAGTTCCTAGAAGGAAAAGACGACGTGACGTCGATTCCTGAGCCTGATCATCGCATGACCTCCTTCTATTGTAGCTACTAATTACAAATTAGCTCCTCTCCTTCCGTACACTTTTCAAAAACGTTCCTTGCTTACCAAAGTCCAACTTTTAGAAAGAATGACACTCTCTTTCTTTCACAAATGTCGAACCGAAAAACCCCGATATGTTTCTACCCACCCTTAAATCTCCGGGTAGTTTCAATCACTTTGATTCTCCGAGGTGGATCTCGTTTAGTATCTCCCTCCGGCCCTCAATTAAAGCCCGTTTTACAAAATCAAAGCCCTTAATTTAATTTTGTCGAGGAACGGAGCAGGAGTGAGGGGGGAGGACGGGGTCGGGTATAAAGGATTCTCATGATACCCGGAAAAATTTAGAATTCATGCTCATTTTCTGCTTCCTTGAGTCCATGACTTATTCTTAAAATCTTTATGCTTTCTTCTTATTATTCATAGGACGTGGTAGTGGTGGGGAGTCTTTCTTCAATTGTTTTACTCATCTCCCGTCATCATCTTCCTTTTCAACAAAAACTAAAATACTGAAACAAAAACCCAAATAAAGAATGAAGGGATCGATTTCCATCTTTTTTTTTTCGTTTTTTTTACCGTAAAAAAAAAGTAACGAAGGAGGAGGAGGAGGAGAAAAAAGGAGAGATTTGGACCAAAGACTAAAGCCAAGTCCCGAGACGTGATTCTATTTCTTGATTTGATCTCTGTCTAGATTTTTAAGAAGAAACAGAAAATGATGAAGGGAAAAGGAGGAGGAGGAGGAGGAGGAAAGGAGTGCCTTCCTTTTTCCCACGTCCTTCAATTTCCTCTTCCTTTTCCCGGCATCACACAATGATCCACATTAATCTGACTTAAACTAAAGATAAAGAAGGCGCAAAAAAGTTTCCAGAAAGAGATCAACTTCAATCCTCACCCAAGTCTGTCCATCTTCCAAGAAAAGAAACCATTTTAGTTTGCTTTCGTTTTTTTTTTACTTGTCTTGACCCAAATGCCAATCACCGCCTTCATTGCCACTTACTCCGTCAAATCAATTGAGAATACCCGCATTCTCTCAAGAGTCGGGTAGCCTAATAGCACTCACATAGACTTTACTTTCTTCCATTCCCTTTACGATTATTGCTCCTTTTTTCCACCAAAAAAAAGGACAATGAAATTCTTTGGTTTTTCTAGAACACTTTTTGTTCTTAACAAAATAAAGCTAAAGGCCATAGCACCCCTCTGCTCATAAAAAGTTGTATCGTTCATTAAAACCTCCCCCAATTCTCAATTAATTAGACTCATTTCCATTAATTTCTTGACTTTTACTTTCTCCTCGAGCCAAAGTAGTTCTGGCGGAGAAAGTCGTTTACCAATTAATTGACCTTAATGATTCCTTAACTTTTAAATTTACGGGAGGTTGAAGATCCATTTTGGTAAAAGAAATTTCCTGGAAGGGAGAATAAGTATTAAGCCAGTCAGGTGTAGAAAAGACGACTAAAAGCGTCTAACGTCTAGTGCAGTTCAAAAGGACAAAAGCGGTGGTAGTTTTTAGGCTAAAAGTGATTTCTTACCTTCAAGTCGAAACGACGTAATACGAGTTTCCAGATGAAGAAGCACCATCGTTGGCACCGTTTCGATAAAATTATGACTCAAATCCAGTATTGAGAGTCGACCCAACGTTTCAAATAAGTCACCCGGTAGTGTAGTAATCCAATTACCTCTTAATCGTAAGGATACCAATGAAGTTAAAAATTTTAACGCTTCTGGTATTACATTTGAAAGTTGGTTGTAACTCAGGTCCAAATCCTAGATTAACAAAATTATATAACTCTGTGTTAATTCTTTATAACCAAAATTTCAATTTAACCATCTCTTGACAACTAACTGTCATTCGTATTTCAGTAAAGTTGTCAAAATTTGTCCACAAAATTAATCAACACTAATCCTCTTGTTCATTCTGTGCCAAAAACCAGGAAGGAGAAGGAGGACGACACAGTATATACCCTTAGGAATTCGCCATGTCTTCATTTTAGATTCATAGAACACCAAAGTATTCTACTACTCCTCTGCTTCACTGAGATAAAGAGCTTCCAGTGCATAATGTCCCATATGCTCCAGGACCAGGACCAATCTCTTCCCCCCCCGAAAACGTAATGAATGTATTAGATTTATACCCGTCACAAACTGTTGGACCCAAGTATGATTTATGGATCATCTCCATAGGCCTAAAAGCAATCTCAATACTTTCTCTCCTTACCCGAACTCGCTCTCTTTTGTCATCCCACTTTTCAATTACTTGTCAAAAAAAAACTCCCGGGTTCCTCTCTCTTACTTTTTCGTTCCTAGTAAAAAAATCAGTTGGAATTTCTCACCACACAATGCCGCCCTGCCCGCCCCATCACAACATTATCCCAAAAGATTACTTCCAAATACCCGAACTTTTTCCCTCCAGGCACTTTTCTCCCCAAAGTAGAAACTTTTGTGAAGAAAAATTGATAGGCGGGAGGAGACCGGATTCACTTTAAAATAGAAAGGTACACTAAAGGAAAGGCACTCTGTCCTGGACTACTAGTATCCTCATCGGAAACGAATTTGGCTCCATTTCATCCATATGCTACATCACCAAAGTCGAGGTTACCCTTTGATCTCTCTCCCTTTTGCTTTTCCAATGTGGTACTTTTCCTGGAGTTTCCAAGCCTCTTTGTGGGACCATTTGAGGAAGTGGAGTAGAAATGATGAATTGATGGGACTCGCGTAGAGAAAGTGCTCAACGTCAATGAATCCTGGGAGAAAGCCAGAGAGATAACGTGGCCGTCCAAAGTGTATTGCTCTTTGGTTTTGATGGAATCATAAAGATAACCAGAAAAGAAAGGATCGATGGATCAAGGCTGAGACAAAGCAGAACCACCATGCCGTGTTCTATGAAGAAAAGGAGACTGTTGATATCTTTATAGCCTACTTAGACAACGTACTCAGGCTTCTAAATGGAACAATCTAACCTCTTCGTAACGTTCTAGAAATACAGTGCACCACAGATAAAACTTTCAAAATGATAACTAGAAGAAAGGCGAAAAAATAAAGACGCAGACGACTGAACAAAAAATGTACAGAGTGTCTCTCAAACTACGGAACTTTTTTTTACAAAACTTTCTCTTTCTCCTCTTCCCAAAACCTACCGCGTGGTAGGCTAATTTTTTATTCTAAAGGAAAATAACTAAACCACCTGCTGCAAAAAAACAAAAAAACACAGAGAGGTTCAAAATTAGTGTCACGTTATATTATTTTCTACTTTACTTTCTCCTGCAACCTTTCCATTTTAAAGATAATCTCTCTCTGACTCTCCTCACAAAGTGAAATGAAGTCTTTGGGGATCAAAAATTATGAAATTTTTAGTTTCTCTCGAGAGAGACCAAGTTCTGTTGGTTTACGTCAGCACAAAAAAAAAAAGTAGCTAGAAAGTTGAAAAAAAACCGAAAGAGAAAGTAAGTCGTAAGTCTCTCCTCGAGAACTGGACGGTACTTGCATACAAATTGCTCTTTACTTTCCCTTCCGCTCAGCGAAGGAAAGTTTTTTTTTTTTCAAAATGAGATTTGGGTCCATGTCACTCCCCTCTTCAAAATTCTAGCGTCGAAACTTACTCCTTTTCTTTTTGAAATTATATCAGGGAAAAACCGGAGAGACCAAAATGTCGAGGACGCGACGACGACACCCTGGTCTCTCTCCGTATGTCCTTGAGTGCTGACCAGAAACCTCAAATCCCATTTTCTAACATTTGATTAGATTAGAAGCACTTCTTCTAGAAAAAAGTTCACAGCTGTGTCACCATGTCATCAAGAATAAGTATCTTTCTAGGATAAAAAAAAATTAGAATGTAAAATCCATAGTACCTGCAATCCACTCAAATTGGGATGAAACGGACCTAAACTTTTGATACGATTTTGACTCAAATTCAATGATTTCAACTGTGTCAATCCTTGGAACGAGTCGTCTTTCAAATTTTCAATATCATTTTCACTTAAATCTAGTAGATTTAAATTTGTCAATGGTGCAAATGCTCCGCTTGGTAAAACTTTGATAGGATTTCGTTTGATAACAAGTCGATGTAATTTTGGATAAATTCGAAACTCGTCACTTGTCAGAAATGACACGTTGGTATCACTCAGTGGACAAGTCCATGACATGAAATTCAACTGAAGAGTGATTCTCTGTGAAGAAATTGATCAGTGGATTTCCGCTCATGTTCAATACATAAGGAAGAGTCATGTAAGTACTGGCAAATCCCCATGGTATCTTTGTAAGACTATTCCCTCCAAAATTGACAGCTGTTAAGGTTACGTTTCGTAAAAGGTCATCTGGAAGGCGAGAAATGTTGTTTTCTCCAAAATCGACAACTTCTAGACTAGGTAAATGACTTTACTAAGCTCGTCCCACTGACCTTGCTTAACCGATTGTCATTCATATCGAGTTGTTTGAGTCGAATGAGTTTGATTCGAGAAAGTTCGAGACTATTGATACGATTTCCAGACAGAGAGAGTACTTGCAGTTGAGATGCATTCGTAAGAGGTTTATATGGAAAATTTCGAAATCGGTTATGACGAAGGTGAAGTTCTCGAAGTGGTAACGGATTAGAGGATTTTATTGGTAAGTCACCATTCAGAAGGACCGATTCGGGATTGAAGATTTGGTCTGGTATCCATGTCAACAAGTTGTCACTAGCTCGAAGTACTGCCAAATTTGGTGTGGATCTAAAAACATCGCCGGGTAACGACGTTAGGCCACATTTTTCTATAGAAAGAAAATTCAGCGATGGAAAACCGTTCAAAGTGCTGTCATCCAAATCTGTCAAATTGTTTCCTGACAGTTGAAAAACTTCGAGTCGTGGCATTTCCAAATGTCTCAAAGTTCCTGCTGTGATCGAATTTTCACGCAAGTCCAGTTCTTTGAGACTAATCGGTTGTCCACCTCCACGTGCCAATTCCAAAAGACCGTTACAGCACAATTTCAAAGTTTCGAGTCCACTTAGTTGAAAATTGACATTGTATTGAAGTCTCAGTAACCGATTGGATGATAAATCTAAAAATCTTAAACTTCGCAAATTTGCAAAAGCTCCATCTTCAATATCTGCAATGAGATTCGATGCTAAGTTCAATTCTTCGAGGAACGGTAGTTGTGAGAAAAGTTTTCCAGAGACGGTACGCAAAAAGTTAAAACTGAGGTCAATGTACTGTATGGCCTTGACTGAGTTACTAAATGCCTCGAGATGAATCGAACTCAAATTGTTCTTCTGAAGGTAGAGCCGTTCTAGATTTCGGAGTCCAACAAAGGTCAAAGGTCCAAGCCATGACAATTGATTGTTACCAAGAAACAAGATACTTAATGAACTTTGATTCATAAATGCTTCATCATCAATTAGTCTGATTTGATTGTGTCCTAAAGATAAAGATGAAAGTTCAGTTCCTGGAAGAGTTTCAGCCATTAGTCGTTCCAGAAAGTTTCGACTCAAACTAATGTGTCGTAGTGTACGAAGTGTGTCCAGACCTTCAATCAAACTTAGTCTGTTGTTTTCCAAGTAGACTTCTTCCAATTTAGGTAAAACATCTAAAACTCCTGACAAAATTGCAGTAATTTCATTATTTTGAAGTCTTAACTCACGTAGAGATTTACAGTTGTGAAATGTTCCTGGAACAATTTTTGTTAACAAGTTTCCATCGAGGCTCAACGATGTCAACTCTTCGTTGTATAGAAACAAGTCTTGGGGAATGACCCGAAGAAAATTGTCCGATAGACGAATTTCACTCAAATTCCGGAATGGATTGAAAAGTCCAGCTTCTACAGTTCTCAAAGCATTTTGTTGTAAGTAGATAACCTGGACAGACGCCGAGCCATGAAAGAGGCCAGAAGGAAGATGCAAAAGGTTATTTCCGTTCAGGAAAACTTCACGAAGTTGAGTCAAATTGTTCAACAAAGTTTCGGGTATCTGGTGAATGTGATTGTTACTGAGATCGATTGTGACAATGTGTGGAGTAGATCGAAATAAGGATGATCCCAAGTCCTGGATCTTGTTATGACTCATGTCAAGAGATTCCAGGAAAGTAAGGGCCTGGAGTGCTTCTTCATCTACACTCTCAATAGAATTCAAATGCAAGGAGAGACTTCGNAATAGAATTCAAATGCAAGGAGAGACTTCGAAGGTTACCCATATGAACAAAGGTGGCCCCTTCGAGACGTTTTAGGTAATTGGAATTGAGGTTCAGTTGTTTAAGTAAGGGCCACTCCAGGTCAACTGTTTTAGTTTTGTAATGTTGAGAACTCGCACTGGTACCGCCATTTTTGGTACTCAGGATGGACAGGTCACTGAGTTCATTCCAGGCCAAATTAAGTACAGACAAAAGACGAAGACGACGAAGCGGGATGAACCTGGAAGAAAAGCGAATAGCTAAATATTTTTACCAAATGAGATGTCTCTTGTGCAGTTATCACATGGTGGGCTCAAGAGCCACAAGTCATCATTACCATTCGTGTCACAACGCCTGAAACTTTTGAATTTCATAACTATTGACATGATTCTATTCGTATTCAATTATTCGTAACGAATGGCATATAATAATCGTGATACTCAAATTTATTTCTCATAACTTACGGAAAAACTCGAAGTTTGTTCTCCGACATGTCAATCTCCATCAGTGTCTCTTCCAGTCCCCAAAACGCGTGTTCAGACACGTTCTCTAATTGATTCCCCTTTAAGTTTACCTGACAAAAAGAATGAAAATGTATGCTAGCGAAAAAACGTGTTTGGATCCAAGATCCAATTTACCGAGACTGAAAGACCGATATATCTAGTAAACATCAAACATCACGCTTATGCATGTCGAAAACTACAATATTTTCTAACGGAATCGACATTTGGCACAAGTTACTCATTCTAGAAAGGGTCGAGAAAGGTTATAGGTCAGGTTACTTAAACTAGGGAACGAGGTAACCTAAACAAGGCCAAGTATTTGTAAACTTAATTTTATGTTTGTTTTATTTTATTAGTAAAAGATATTTAAGTTTACACCAAATTACCCACATTTGAGTAAACACACTGTTACTAATTAGGTTAAAGTTCAAAGGTTTCTCTATTCCCTTACCTTTTGAAGTAGTATGCTATGAAAACTGTAAGGACCCAATTCCTGAATTTGGTTCCCTTCAAAGTCTAAGGTTTTGAGTCGCTTCAGTGTCGAGAGTGTCGTTTGTAGGTATAAATTTCAATTTGGCAGAAACAACGGACAAACTCTCCAGGCTTTTAGACAATCCTCGTAAACTACGTTCACCCAAGTCCTCCAAGGACGAATGAGACAACTGAAAAATAACAGCCAAAAAAAACAACAACAACAATCAAATCAATTTGATATAACTCTCACAAGGTTTTGGTAATAATCTAGAAAATATTACTTTCGTAGCATAGACTATATAATGTCAAAATACCACCTCGTTCGTGTCTGACACCTTACAAAAACCACTCTCTATTAATTGGAATTAACGGAACGTCCAATTAAGTTTTAACTACTCTTAAATAAATCAAGCGTGAAAGTGTAGGGGTTGGGATGGTCCTAAAAACTAATTAGTGCACCTAATAAATTAAGAAAAATAGACATTTCCTTAAACACTCTAGGGGCACAAAATGGACTCTTTTAACACTTTCACCTGCACTTTTAATTAGCTAACCAACTAATTTATACCCAA
>JABASK010000032.1:0-60301 GCA_019776465.1 Rambutanura hunanensis | reverse complement strand
AAATGTTAAAAATATATTTATAAAAAATAAATATACTTAAATAAATATTTATTGTACGCTGTCGCCATTGCCCCTCCATAAGCGAGGCTTTGGATGATGCAAAAAAAAAGTGCTCCAGAAAATTTGTTCTTGTAAAGTTATAAAATTGAAATGATGTTAATTTTGAAAAAGGCTTGGTGGTATATTTGACCTCTCTGTACAAAGAATTTTTACCCTTGTAATGTGAAATTGATTGAACAATTTTTGCTTATTTTAGGACATGCCCTGGGTCTTATTTCTGCTGATCGACTTGATCGAACGTTACAAATCAAAAGCTCTCTCGAAAAAATGGGTGACTTGCTGAAGACCATATTCAAACCGTGTTCAGAATGGCAGTCCATTTTACCCCAAGTGAGAATAAACCCTCACGGAGGAAATCGAAGGTAAGCAGAGGATTGTCCAATTATATTGATTTTTTCATGTTTCTGTCTACTCTGCGTTTTTAGCGCATTTGATTTACTGACATGGGAAAGTGTTGGTTTTGCCGAATTGAAAGAATGTCTCAAGATGGAAATTCCAAGTAACTTTCTGGAAGATACAGAGCTCTGGAATCGCTTGAAAATTGAGGCATTGTATTCCAATGCAATTGGGCAACAGACAGAAGAAGTGGAGCAACTTAAGAAAGAATCACAACTGAAATTTCCGAAACATTTTAACTTTGAAGAGTAGGTGGTCATTTTGAAAAGACTATTATTCTGTTGACCCGAATTAAAATCTAATTCATTCTCTTTTATTTGATTCGTTTGTCTTTCGTAGTAAACGGATCTCACTCTCAATGGAAGAAATAGAAAAGTTAATTGAAGCTTCCCCGTCTGATGTAAGTTTTAAGAAACACTTTTAGACTTCTCCCAATTGAAGTAAATCAGCTCAATGTTTTTAAAGCGTCGCTATTATTTGTAATACCAGATCGCGTCGGCGAGCAGAATCCCTGGGATATCACCATCGACAGTAATACGACTTATTCAATTTATAAAACGTAACTATGCTTAATAAAGTATATTTTAAAATTTTAAGTCACTTACCTAGAATTGCCAAACTTTTGGCAAAAGAAGGCTAGGAGTACTTCAATTTGTGCATGTAGATAGAAAACTAGAAAATTATGCTCAGAATTTATACCTCCGAATTTTGAGTTATCCTAGAATTTCGGCAGGAAGTAATTTTCAAGTATTTAGCAATATCTGAAATTCAACTTCCTGGAAGAACATACCGTTTTATTATTTTTTTATTCATGAAATCGTTGAATTTCCTAAAAACGTTGGGACACAGACAATACGGTAAGTAGGTTACGCCCATATCTGGGACAATAGTACGCAGCGCAGTTTGTGTCCGTCTCCTTGGTTTAGACTCGTAAACTTTACTCTTATTTTCGTCTTGTCCAGCCAAAGGAGTACCTTTCGTTTGCTGCTATGCTGGTGCTGGATGCTGAAGTGCTCCTGTAATTTATGATCGTTGGTTCACTTATTCGAACCAGCTGATTGCTGGACGTGGGTAATAATCGGTTTCTCGGAGTGACAACGCTTGACATCAACTTTGGAATTAGCACCAAATTTGATGACTCGTTGCTAAGGAAATCAAAAGTACGTTTTGAGTTTGTTTTCCTTTTTTAAAAAAGCCGATGAGCTTCGGCAATTATTGTCATTTTCAAGTTCGTAAAGTTCTGTTATAATGTTGCTCCAGTTAGCACGCTTTTGACAGAACAAGTACTTAAGCAATAAGACAAGACGAGAACGAAACTGCTGTAGACGACGATATATGGAAATGGCAACGACAGAGTCACTGGACAATGTATTAGAGAAACTAGAACAAAACGGATATACCGCCGTGTCCTCAATGAAAGTGTACTTGGCAGCTTCCTCATTCATACAAGACTACAACGTGGAGACCGGCATCCCAACTTTGGATCGCTTCTGCCGGTAATAAACAGATCGAAGTAATTGTAAAGTGACTATTTCTACAGATGAAATGTTTCAATTTCACAGATATTTGGATTGGAGCTTAGATCAGGAAAAACCAGAAAACAGCTATATTTCCTGTGGTTTCAAGAAGGAACATGTGGTCGCCTGGATTGAGCATATCAAGGCCATAACTATCAAATGCTTAATTTCTGTAAGTATTCTAATTTCTAATTCAACTTTTTAAATTGTTTCGTCAAAGTTTATTGTGTGATTTAGATGGCAACTCTGAAACCTGACCTTCAAACAGATTCAAAGTCTTTGTCTGTTTTTCTGAGTGTGATCGTTAACCTCTCAACCATTCGAAACTGGAGACTTGCAAAACTGGAAGAGTATAAAAATCTTGAAAATGGTTTCACTAACTTGACCAATAATATTTTCACTCATATGCTAAACGAAGGAGAGTTTTATGAAAATATCAACATTCTTCTTCAGTCTGCTTACACTCGTCCAGAAAAGGTAACATTAGGCACAAAACTTTCATTCTTTCAATATATAATTTTAACTGATCTGAACATGTTTCGTACTTTTCATTTCTAGATTTCACTTACGAAAACTAATTTGCATGCTATTGCTAGTCTTTCGGCTCGCCCAATTGTCGAGCCCCTCTTCTACAGCAATGCTCTTATGTTGAGTTACATTCGAAACGTCTTCTCGATGCCAGGATTTGTACACTTTGTTCGCAACATGTGTTCAGATGTGAGACAAATTACACTTCAAATCCTTTACTGTAAATTAATTTAATCTTTATTTTTTCCTAGAGTATGCCCGAGTCCGTGTTTCCAGTCATTGTCGACTTCCTCGACAACGCCGAAGGTCTTGAAAATTGTCTCAAGGACAAAGACATTTGCTTTATGGTCTCGTTGCTCGCCAATTTATGTGATTTTGGACAATATTCATCTGATCTCGTTAACATTTTATTTCCAAAATATATCGTAAGACTCGAAATTAACCTATGACTTTTTTAATAATCGTTCATTATTACTAACCTCGAATGAATTTTGTATCTAGGACGTTTTGCTCAAACTTTCCAAACGTTGCGAGACCGAGTTGAACTCATCAAAGAAATCTCATTGGTATCATGTCCTTGGCTGGATTTCTGCCCCGATTCATATTACCTATGCAAATACCATCCAAGTTGTCAAATCTCAACTTGAGACGTTGTGGAAACCAGTTTACATAAAGGTAAACTGTTACTTGTCATTTATGTCGTGCGGTTCTACTACAAACGTTATATTTTATTCTAGGCGTTATTTCAACCGCTCTTTACTCATGTGGAAACTAAAATGCTAGAAGCGTCTAGCCGTACCCAGCCCTCGCCTAAAAATTCATCGTGGAAATCAAACGTTGCTAAATTTTTTCGCAAAGTCGTCTCAGGTGAAAATAAACGACGAACGTCTGTACCAACAGTGGGTACGAGCTTTTCAAGCGATACAACGCGACGGATATGCTTGGCTTGTTCATTGTACAACAGAATCATTGCGTCCCTTCCATCGTGAGAAGTTTTATTTATTATTTATTAATTAATTTTGAAATTGAATTTTGATACCTACTTTGTGCACTAATTGCTTTAAAGTAGCTATAAGTAAAAGTGCGATAAGACGTGTTTTCTTTTGTATTTCAGGAATAGCAAAATTGATATTTTGACTGCCCTCTGTTTCAAAGAATCCTCTTCACTTTTGATCTCACTTTGGCAATTTTTGGAAGAATTAAACATTGAACTGGATATAAAGGCCTGGGTGGACGTCTTGGTGACACCGGTTCAACCGGAAGAATCACTTATTCTACTCTTCTGTGAATCGCTTACGCACTTCGTAACGTAAGGATGAACTTTTTTTTAAAAATAACTTAAATGTTGACATTTTTCTAAAACTATTTTTTTTATATTGAAACTTTGTTTGGTTAATTTTAATTTTAATTTTAATTTAATTAATTTAAATATTTTATTTAACTCTTTATACCAGGGTCCTTGACGATCAAGAATTATATGAAGAAGAGAAAATCATCAAGTTGACTACACTTTCACAAATTGGGCAGTTTGTGAACAATCTCTGCTACCGTCTCCTCTCTCATCCACACTACAGTAAAATTCGTCCAGTGACTTGGACTGCTTTGAAAACCCTGCTTACGGTACTGCATCGACGAGATTCCCGACGAAAATTTTGTCGTGATGGACTTTGGTTGATTGACTCGGGAAAGTTGTGCACATTACTCTTGGACATCGAGAAAGGTCGACATAGCTCAAAGGTAAAGATATTAGTAGGATTAAGTACTCTTTCATCATTTTCCTCTCTACATTTTTTTACTCGAATTGGACTTGCTTGGGTATAAGAACTTGTGTCGATATACAAAGATAAAGCTTTAACTTAAGTTCTGTACTCTACATAGCGAGCTTTGATGGAGATGCCTCATGTGATCAAGGAAGAATCACGTGTCATCTTTTTTCGAAAGTGGGCAGCATCAGAAAAAGGTCATTGTTCTTCGCATGGAGTAGATGATGTTGGAAATCTTACCCACACTTGTACTGGATCGTCAGGTTCACCGTCAGGTCAAACGATATCTTCTGTAATTACAATTCGACGAGGAAGAATAGTAGAAGATGGATACGCTCAGTTGGCTAATCTTTCGCAGAGACGATTAAAAGGAATGATTCGCGTTCGATTTCAAAATGAGTTGGGATTGGATGAAGCTGGAATTGATCAAGATGGAGTTTTCAAAGGTTTCCAAATAAAAAAAATAATGAAAAAAATAGCTTAGTTTTGTACGATTACACATATCGTGCAGTGTTTGTTTCAACGTTTTTTTTAAATAACTTTTTTCCTTTCAGAATTTTTAGAGGAAACTATTAATTTGGTCTTTAGTCCGACTTTGAACTTATTCAAGGCCACATCTGAGAATTTACTCTATCCATCTCCACTCTCTTACCTTCATGAAGATCATCTTGCGCTTTTTGAATTCGTCGGGAAAATGCTCGGAAAAGCTGTTTTTGAAGTTAGTAGTTATTGATTACCAACTATCAATATAAATTGCTAAAACTAATAGTTGCTTTGATTATCTTTTCATAGGGAATCGTCGTGGATGTCCATTTTGCTCCGTTTTTTGTGACTCAAATGTTGGGACTACAACAAAATGGAGTTTTGTTCTCGGTTATTGATGAACTACAGTCCCTTGATCGAGAGATTTACAATTCGTTGATTTATATCAAACATTTTCAAGGAGACATGAAGGTCAGTGAGGTCCAAAGACAAGGAAGCAACGACAATGTGGAATAATTTGAATTGAACTTAGAATTTATTTGTAGGAATTAGATTTGACTTTTTCTGTTGACCAAGACGTATTGGGAGAAATTCGTACGTATGAGCTGATTCCTGGAGGGAGATGCATTCCAGTGACAAATGAAAACAAGTTAGTGATTCTGTCAAAGGCGACATTGCCGAAATGTTTCACATCGTTAGGTTTTGGAACGGGACGGTGGCCTATCGGTGACATGCATATTACAGTTTTAATTGTTTTTTTTTCAGAATCAGCTACATTTATCATAAGGCTCACTTTCATCTTTATGCACAAATCAAGGAACCAACTATTGCTTTTCTCAAAGGTTTTCGTTACCTAATTCCAAATGATATGCTACGCATCTTTTCTCCTCCAGAGGTAATGAACTTGCCGTGACTATAGAAAATAATAAACTTGTTTTCACTAACTTTGTGTAAAATCACGATTAGTTTCTCGGTTCTTGGTTTATAAGTTTTTTTTTTTTTTTTTTTGAAAAAAAAAAAAGCTCCAGCGTCTCATCAGCGGAGAAGACTCGGATATTGATTTGGCGGATTTACGTCGAAATACGCAATACTATGGAGGATTTCATGATAGTCACCGAGTTATTGTCTGGCTATGGGAAATTTTAGAACGTGACTTTACTGAAGAAGAACGTCGACTATTTCTGAAGGTAAAGGACAAGTTTGTAAGAACGAAACCGTTTTTAAAAATAAAACCTATTAACCAATAAAATTTTTGGTTTTAGTTCGTAACAAGCTGCTCGAAACCACCGCTATTAGGTTTTGCTAATCTCGATCCTGCCTTTTCCGTTCGATGTGTTGAAGTGAGTGAGGACGATGATACGGGAGACACAATTGGTAAAAAATTTAAATTCTTAAACATTTTCTCTCCTAAGTTCAGTTGTTTTAAAAAAAAGAATAATCAAATAATCAAATTTTATTGGGTTTACAGGAAGTGTTCTTCGTGGATTTTTGACATTGGGACGACAAGAACCGGCAGGTCGCTTACCAACTTCATCAACCTGCTTCAATCTGCTTAAGCTGCCAAATTATCATAAGAAACCGACTTTGCGGGACAAGTTACGATATGCCATAAGCTCTAACGTAGGATTTGAGCTTTCCTAAAACATGAAAAACGCACGCACAAAATGTCTTCCATTACTTAGAATTTACTAGTAGCTTTAGTCCAAAAAAAAAATAAGAAACCAAATAATCTGTGATACAACGATGCTAGTAAGTCCATTACGTCACGAAACAAAAGGTAAGGACACAACCCTTCTAGTAAACAAAAGCCATTTGAAAGCTTACTAAAAAAAAACCAAAAAAGCAACTTTTTAGCCTTATTTTTCTATTTAGAAAAAAAAAATGCTTGTTTAAAACTCAGCGTTACAAATTTTAAAACGACTGACGCGACCAATCTTGGCTTATTCATGTTTTTAGTATTACGTATCACAATAAAACAAATTGTTTTTAATTTTTTTCTAAACCGTAGTTTTTTTTAGGTGTATTTTGATTGGGAGAATTTAACAACTTGTTTACAGAAATTAAAATGGAGGTTATTCCTCTTAATTTTGAAATGGACGGAAGTTAGATCAAGAAGTTTGAAGTTCCGTCAATTTCGTATTTAAAAAAAAATCAGAATGGTAACAATTAAATTTTTTTGTTTCCGTAAGTTGAAATTTTCAAGATCCACTCCGTACTACTGACGAAATGAAAGTTTAGAATTTGTATTTGTTATAACTTTCCCTTTTATGCGCACATCTCTGGTTTTCACAATTATTTAAGACAATTGGGTAAGAGTCAAGAATCATGGTGAGGACGCTTCCTTTTTTTTAAACCATGGTTTGACGTTTATAAGTTTAAGGTATGTTTTAAATTTTTGTTGGCTAATAACGCTCAATTAATGAATTTTTTTTTTCAGTTGTTTAGAAAATGTCTGGACAACGTGACCAGTCTTGACGTTCCTTACAATCCCAGTACGTGTTCTTGAAGACATGAATAACGTTTCCACTGAACGGATCCTTCTCTTGAGAAAACCAAACAGCTTCATAAGGTGGAACTGGTTTACCTGTAATTGAAATAATAAAATTTCAATTGTTTTGTACAAAAAAAATATACAAATTTTTCAAACGAAATCTATAATTTTTTTTCTATAAAAAATCGTTATTTCTCTGGTATACCCTCGCCAGCTGCCTGCTCCGACTCCAATTCCCGTAGACGACGAGCAGCTCTCTGTTTTTCTTCAATTCTAACTTTTTCCGTATTAGCGTCATCCCACTTCCCTTCTTCCATGAAACGCTGATCAGGACGAAGTCGAGCATCAGATGGGGCTACACCCTCTTCCATTTCGTTCAATTGACAGGCCAGTTCAGTAAAATTGTAGTAACGTTCTGACTCTGGCCTACAACACAAACAAATTACAGAACTCACTTCCCACAATTTCAATATTGAATGACTTTTAGTGAATTTTTTGTCGTGTAATAAACTCACGGTGGAAGACGTCGTTCCCATAAAGTACGGGCTGGCCCTAACTCCAGCGTTGGTTTCCCACTTTTATCCATTTCTTTCTGGTTAAGCACCTCACAAGCCTCCATTTTTCCATTCCAAGTTCCATTGAGAACCCAACGGACTTTCTCGGTCACATCCATAACACATCCAGTTACCTGTACAAACAAGTAAAACATTGTTGGTTTTCAGAAAAACAAACGAAAATTCTACGAAAAACAAATCTACTCGCCTTGCGCTGAGCATCCCGGGTGAAATAAGAATACGGGATAAATTTCAGATGACATTTTTCACCATTCTGATGATTAATAATGTCCATTTCACCATGTTGGTCAACCCAGAGTTTTCCAAGAATAATATTGTGGACTGTCGTTGTGACTTTGCGCCATGTGTAGTGATTTCCTGGAATGACGTGTACATCAAAATACCAACCTACCAGCCCACAATACATTAGAAACGGTCATTTCAAAACTTACCGCTGTCTGTGAAGACCAAATGGGCAATTCCCAGTGGAATTACTTGAAGGTACTTTCCTCTAAATTTTGACGACATTGTAAACTCTTGCCAACACTTCCATCCACGACCCTCGCAATGTTGGGCAGCCATCGGTGGATGATGACTCACTTGTTCATTGAGACAACGCCAGCCCAAGTCACTCATACGGTCACATTCGTAAGTCTCACCAAGAAGAGGATTGAACGGTTTCCCAGTGCGAACCTGTAAAATTGAATACATAACGAAAATCATGATCATCAACATTAAATCCATTACAATTGAGTTACATTCTAGCTACATCCAAGTTACGTTCGTAATTCTTCTAAACTTTAACCAATTCCTGACACATTTTGACTGATAAGATAAAGACTTTTAGGGAAAATTGTAACCGAATAAAAACTACGTACCGAAGTTGTTGCGTAAGAAGAAACGGTAAAGGCTGCAACGTAAGCGAGTTGTTCGCAAGAATCTTGACACTTAACGGCTTGATCTAGAATTTCACTATATTCGAAGTCCTCAGTGAGGCGTTGAAGCATTGAAAGTGGTTCGGAAAAATTGACTGGCATTGGAATTTTTGTAAGTTCCTTTCCAATACAATTTTTCATGATACTCCATAAATTTAGTGGGTGATTCGGTTTATCTGCTACACGTTTACGTCGAATTGGTTTCGAAACGTTACTCAAACTCTCCACTTTTCTACTTTCGGCTTGTCTGTCTTGTCTCTCGTCTTTGACAACCTTGACCTACAGACCACAAAATAAATAAAAAATAGGAGCTCAATTGAAAATCAATTAAGAATTAAAGTAAAAATTATAATTAAGTCAAAGTCCCACTTTGGATCGAATGCATCGAATCGTTTGACTCGCATTGGACGCTCCACGTTTCTCATCATTTTCACTTCCGGAACTTTCTTTTTCTCTGCCCTCAGACTTCTTTAACAAAATAGACCCCATTTTACACTTTATACTTTTAACCTTTTTAACACTTTTTTGTTAAAAGCTCAACCTCACCTGGGAATCAGTACTAATACCACTTGATGTTCGACGGTGGAAGGAAATAGGAACGTCAACTGTGAACTCATTTGCACCATCTGATGTTTCGACTGCATCGAAAAAGATTTCCTCCCCGTCGGAGGAGTGTAAGGGGTCACCCATTTGACCTGTGAAGAAGAGTACCGTTTCAAGAAAAAAAGATACGACTTTGACTTATCAGAATAATGACGGCTGAACAATGGAAGGTTGAAGGGGAGTGAAACAAACAGCAATACACAAGAGTAGAGTTTACCATGGTAAAATAAAAATTATCTTTTGTCTCTTTAAGCATGTTTGTTTTAAATTAGAAAATAAGAGATATCTTTTACCTATGACATATTCATGGCCAGGAGCACGTTGATGACCAGCAGTAGCAGCAGCCTCTTCTAATTTTGTATGTTGTTTTGCCAATTCCTCCACAACTTTTTCTAGACGTCGTCTTTGTTCTTTTTCGTACAAAATAGCTTTCTGCCACTTTCTACCTTGATTCTGTACAGCTTTAGCATATTCAGAACATGCCTATAAATAAGGAAAAGAGTTGAATTTTAATCAAATGTGTAAACAAACAAGGTGGAAATTGTACGATTAATTACTTTAATCATGGCTGTTGACGTAATTCGAAATAAAGTTGCGCGTTCATTGACTTGTTTCACTTTAGTCAAAATTTCATGAGGGTTATCCATCGATTCAAGTTCTACCAATGCTTTCTATAACATTTCAAATCAAAGTAAATAGATACAAGTGGCGTTGACCTTTAAAAGTTGAGAGTATTAGAGATTAGATTTTAGTCACCTGTAATCCGTTCCCATGCTTGTGAATAAGGTCACAACAAGTTTGCATGTCTTCCAATTTTGCAGTGAGCAGTCGAAATACATTTTGAACTTCATGATTGTCTAGTGGAGCACAGACTTCTTCAAGTTCTTCTTCTTCCTCGGATTCCATGGTACGAATAGCCTTCGCTTTGGCCAATTCCAAGGCCGTAACCCATCTGAAAGACAAAGAAATTAAGATAAACTCATTCATTTTTGTGTAATTGAATAATTTTTTTAGTTGAAGAAGCTTATAAAGTGTGATTGCGATATGGGATTTGGTAAGTTTGATAATTTTATTTAGAGAAATGTGAATAAAAGTGTCACGACCTTTGTCTTTCTACTTCGGAAGTTGCACGTAAATGGAATGTTTGAGTTCCTCCGTTTGAAACCACGAGATTACAGGTATCCTCCGTGTAGATCAGCGCCCCGTGCAAACTAATTGAGCCACGACACGTATGGGTCATCTCAGCCTGGTTCCTGCAAAGGAAATACCGAATGATAGTCATCTCACAGACTTATTGGAATCAGAGGGTCATCTCATGCAAACCCAGCCTCTGTTGAGCTCAGCCTTCGGGCACGTCGGGACAGTCTATGTCAAAATGAAAACAGAACTTGCCTGATTTTCAGAGTAATCTACTAATTTTAACTTTTGAGTATCCCAAAGCCTAGGCTCTCCACAATCATAATTTAATTCTAATGAGAATTAGGATTGGTAAACTTAAGTATCTTACCTGTAGTATGAAAGTACTCCGTTGGATAGGACGAACCATCGTTTCTGATATCCCTTAAGATAATTTGTCCATTTGTGAAGCCACCCTTTCATTTCAGGCTCTTTTGGGCTCTCACTGCTCATATCGCCAGTCTTTGACAGGTTGAGAAGAGGGTAGTCGTAACTGGGTCATAAAATAAAAGGAAAGTAGGAAGTTAACAATGGACTATCAAATTACGTTAAAATAAAATAAAATTTAACAATCAACAAAGAATGTTAAGTGAACCCAGTCACCTGTCACGTGACTCGACTGCAACTCTAACAGTAGTTACATTACCTCCTTTCAAATTCGAAATTACTTATTGTTTTAGTAAGTTGGAACTGCTCACTTTGGTGAGAAATTCCGATTAAATTGTTTAACTTGATCTTACAAAGATACTGAAGGAGGAGTATGTGATGACAACCCGTCAGATTGAATCTAAACTTACTTTTGAACATATGAGTTGCGAATTTTGGATACCTTGCCACTCGTCTGTAATGAGTTCAAAAGAAATTCAAACGTCGGCAAAGGTTTCACAATAACAAAACACACGGCTCGCGTTCTAATGCCAACAATAATGAAAAGAAATCACGTAAATTGGGGAAAAAACGTTTGCCTTGAATTTTTGTGAAATATTTGTTAACTAATTGAATGCATTAGTAGAAAAAAATCGAAACCAATGTTTGAAGCTTCTTATTGGTTATAACCTTGCGTTCGAATAAAATTAGTCTACACTGCAGTTTGTTAATAATCGGTTCATAAAATAATTTCTTATAATCAGTTTGATTTAAAGGACTGACCTAAAACTTGGGCTGAATTAGTAAATAAACATTTTATTGAATTCGAAGTCAGCTCATGATACCGAAATCTTTAATAATGTCCCGAACAGTAAATCGTCTTCAACTTTTAACCAATTCTCTGCCGACTTGTGGGATTAGTAAATCAAAACAGGAAAGGCTAACTGCGCCTCCTCCACACCTCGGTAAAGCCCTTATCAATCATATGCTTTCACCCCGTACTGTCACCGCCGCACTTTTCTTATTTGCAATGCCACGTTGTTGTCACTCATTAAACACACTAACCCGGAGCAATGACTCATTTAGAAATTAATCAGAACTTTGATTAACTTTTTTTTTTATTATACTCTCCTACAATTGAATGAATCTGTGACCTCTAACCTCTTCTCCAAGTAACCCCATCGAGAACTTTGTCTTCTTTGGGATTTTAGATTTTCACTTACTAAGAATTATTAGGCAATTATACTAAATACTAATACGCTTCGTTTCTATTACTCATAGTAGTTACGTTGATTGAGTAGAGGATTAGGTCCATGTGGATATCCTACCCCAACTACTGGCACGCCAACAAAAGGATAAATGTGGTGCTGATGGGGATGACTTCCTCCACTTTGCATATAACCATGATGACTTCCAGGGATAATAGGACTACAATAATCGATATAATGAATAATTAGCCTTATAAAACATCATCCGTTAAGTTCATTTTAATTCATTCTTACTTTTGAACACTGACGTTGACATTAGCAGGAGTCGGGCCATGTCCACCTGCCGCTGCTCCACCATGAATATAATGAACCGGCACATGAATCTGGCTTCCATCTGCACTCACTTCGGAATTGAACATTTGTACGAGTCCCGGGGCATGAATCCGTACCTGACAAAAGAACAATTTATTTAATAGAAAAAAAAAGAGTTTACCTACTTTTTTTTTAATTTACCTGTTGAGCATAACCGTGTTGCGGAGGAATGCTATATGCTGCATAATGGTGATTATTTGGCGCATTATTTTGTAACGACGCTGGTGCCAATAACTGCCCTGCTGCCTGGACTGGTATGGCGGGGAACAACTCAGCACGTTGTGACACGCCCATACCTGGAATTGACCATACAAAACTACCTTAAAAACGATACGTGAATATCACACTGTCAAGGTCATATGACAAGGTTCACGAGTTATATCGCAGCACATGGACAATGGACACGGATACCTTGGGCTTACCTTTTCGGTGCGGATTCATATGTCTGTGTGGTTGTAAATTATTGGCTGAAAGACTTGGATTAGCCACAGGACTGATCGCTTGAGAATAAGGAGGTGCCAAGTAGATAGCTGTTGGTGGCATTTGAATATAGGGTGGATGTCCCTGGGCGACTGGGATCAATTGTGGGGTACTGGCAGGGGTACTTGGCGGTCTTGGAGGGGTAGCTGAGGATCTCTGCAATAAAAAAGACTTTTAGTCAAGAGTCAACCTATATTTAGTCGTATCTCATTTTAATTCTTTTTTGTCATACCCTTACCGGTGTAAAGCTTTTCGTTGTAGCTGTAGGATTAAATTCTTTTGCGTTGACATTGAATGTAAATGGTCTCCTAGAATCAGGTGAGTCCGTTGATTTAGTGTCACTGACATTACTTCGTGTATCTGAAGGTGCTGGTGAAGCCACTCCTCCAGGTCCTTGCTTTTCGTCAGCACCACCTTCACTAACGGCTTCTGGAGATTCACTCGGCTTGCGAGTTGGCATTTGAGGCTCTGCCGCTGTGGGAGTATGGGCTGTTGGCTGTATACGCTGTGCCTGTGCCCCTTTTTCAGTTCTTTCCACTTTGGCCATATTTGGTATCACCACTGTCGGTGATATGCCCTTGTCTTTGTCTCCTGTCTTTTGTGTACCATGACTATTTCGAGGATTGGATGCAATTGTGGAAAAATTTGAAGAACCATTCTGTGTATTCGGCCTTTGTTGGTTATTTGGACCAGTTTGAAGCGGGGAAGGGTTTGAAGGGCCAGTATTCACCAAAGATGGTGGAGGAGGCCGACGATTTTGGGCATTATCAGTTGAAACTAAATTGAACGAGTTGGAAAAATCCATCAGTTCCTTCTTTACAGGGTCATCTCTCCCAGCGCCTAAAAAAGGTCAAAGTGATTAGTTATACGTGACCCTTGATTTGTCACCGTATAAGGCTAAGGCTTCTTTATTAGTTGAAATTATAAGTAAGCATAAGCAAAAAAGCATATTTCATTTTTATTTTCAACATTTCGTAGCGTTGCTTGTTGTTTTACAATTGAAAACGAAATTCACCTCTTCGTTCAATTGGTGCTTTGCCGCCCCTCCCTGGTCTACTTCCACTGTCTCCATGACTGGAAGGCGGTCCATATTGATTTTGCATTGGGGGACCACGACGATCATAACTGCTGCGACGAGTTTCCTGTTGATAGTACGAATTAGTCGTTGAGGTAAACGTTCGCTGTCCACCATAATTTGGTTTCCGATTGTTTCCTCCGGTTGAAGGCTGTTGTTGTACGTGATGATTTTGAGAATGGGCGGATGTGGTTGTATTTATAGGAGGAGGATTTGAAGCTTGCTGCTGAACAATTGGTGAAGGTTGATTTGGAGTTTGGTTCCTCCGCGATGGCGGAACGTACTTGTCAGTTCGACTTTGCAGGAGAAAAACGAATCAAAATTACTAACAAAAAAAATGATGCCTTACTTTTAAAAATAAAGTTAAAGGTAACTAAATTTTACCTGACTTCATTTGGAGTATTAACCCTGTTATTATTATTGTTGTTCAGGATTGAGTACGTTGATGACCATTCATTATTGAACATTGAATCTCTAGGAGGAGTAGTAGTAGTAGTAGTAGTACTAGTAATAGTAGTCACTGGAGTAGTAGGTTGAGGTTCGCGAACAACAGCTGAGAACTTGGCTTCTTCGTCATCCCCATTCTCCATATTGGTACGCTCAGCTGATGTGGAACTTTTCTCAATCTCTTCGGCAACTTGAAGGGCCTTCTCCTCGTGCTTCTTGAACGTTTCATGATCGGATTTATCAAGGCTGGTGGTGTATCCAGAGAGCTGTTGATCATATGAGGAAACGACGCCGTACTTTTCGGCATTCTTCTTAAACATATCTCCAGGAGCCCATCCATTCTAAGAAAAAATAATAATTAGTCAAAACTAAACACAGAATGTCAACATGCAAACGTGGTGTTGGCAATCCCAACGTTATCCAAACAAGTGGAATGCGTAGCTGCCAACATTTGTTGAACCTTGGAAATTGTAACAAGATTAGCGCTTACCCGTCCGTCTTCCACTTCTCCAAGGTCCAATGCATCCGTGGTAACAGGTTCACTGTCACCGTCATCCCAAGGTGTAAGTTCCTTATCGGTTATCGGAGTACGCTGTGCAGTAATGGCTGTATCCGTTTGAAAGTCTCGCGTCGCATAACTCAATACTGCATTCTCAAACTTCATTGCCATGAGCTGTAAATAAAACGAACAAGTGGAACGCGCGCTTAGGAATGGTCAAAGTGGAGTGATGCTTTAGCACTTTAGTTACGAGTCGAACACTGAAAGCTGAATGAGTAATGAAACCAAAAGAAACTTCTTGGAAGGCGAAGGGTCTAATAGATGTGAGTATTTCAAACAAAGGATTTTCTAAACTTAGATTAAGAACGCTACATCCCCATTCTCTAAAATTTACTCTGTAGCTTCAATACACTCTGAATTTAAGGCAAATGCAGTTAAGGTCCTTTTGGTCAACATACCTTATCCGAAGGGATTATCAAAACATCATAATGTGTAGCAATTGCAGTTTCATCGTTGTCATTTGGAATCAAATGGGCCGCTTCAAGCATTATTTCTTGCGATGACGAATATGCCACAAATATTCCTTCATACTTTTCACCGCTACGAGTTGTTACTTCAGCTGAGCAACCAATCAATACTGTCATGTTATATGAAAAGTGAGTATCTTGACCCTTTTCTGTTTGCACAGGCTTGCGAAAATCTGACCTTTAAAAATAACATGCATTTGTACAATTTCAATTTATCATTCAGCTGTCATATGAAAATGATTAAAAACGAATAATTACAATGGTCTTCTTACTTGTGAGCTTGACAAAGAACAGGAGGACGATTACCCTTCCCTTTAGCCATTGATGACTTCATTGTTGTCAGATGAAGATTATTTCTCTAGCGAATCTTGAAAACTAAGTTTGACAAAGCTAAACGTACTTAACTTTTCACAACTAATGCGAGGGAACGCAACTTCCTTCACTTAAATTCCCTGTTAAACACAATCAATTGTCTTTTTGTCTTAATTATTCATTTAGTCTATAACAACAACTATATCTATAAGTGGATCTAACTCTTGTCTTACCGAATTTGATATCGACGTCGTGAAGATGGGTTCAAAGTGTTTCAAATAAAAAACGATTAATAATTACAAATTCGTATCAGTTAGTAAAAAAAATCAAAAGAACTAGTTTTTTTTACAGGATTGAATAAGTTGTGTATAAGAACACTTTTGTAATAAATTCTCGTGGTAAAAAATCAATAGAGATAGGGAGTGTTGTACAAGAACAAAAATCAAAATGGACTAGAGAGTGGGAGGGAGGCTGAAAACAGGAGTGAATACCGATCGAATTATTCCAGAATCCTAAGCTGCACTTAATATTTTTCTCGATTATAATCCTTCTTCCACCATCGAATTAGCAACCATTTCAAAATTACTAAAAACTCTATTGACAAAAATTAGTTGTTGCATACACAAACATTTGAAACAAAGTTTAAGCGCTGATTAAATAAATATACAAAAGACCAATTTTTCTAGTAAATAAACTTCCTATTAATTTTTAAATTTGTTTTATTTGTACTAAAACTAATTAATAGTAAGACTAAATTTCCTTTTTTTTTAAACCGAATATTTAGTATTTAATTTTCTTTTATTCACGTAAATATTATAAAAAAAAGAAAAGAATTTACAACAGCTTTAGGAACAAAAATTTGCATCCTCCTCAAGCCCAACTTATGACTTATCGTTAGCTTATATCTTCAAAGTTAAATTTTCTGGATTCGACGAATGCATCATAAATACTCATAACTTCATAACTTGAGTGTTACTTATGGCAATAGTATCGGGATGTATACCACTTTCGTTTCAAAACGTTAAAGAAAAATTAGTAACAGTCATCCGAGTTCAATGGTTTTTGATGTGATTGTTACACCCAGTTCTAGTCGGATAGGACACACCTATAGACAGTAGTGGCACATGACTTCTCCGGCGCTCGCAATTGATTGGTTCCTTGAGAAAGAGGCTTTGTGTTGGACAAGCGAGGGAGGGACTACGTTGAGTTCTCGGTTCCGTAGTTGCGATGTTTATTATCGACGGCGCGATAAAGTGCTGAATTATTTTAAAGGACTTGAGAAGGCCACTTCCCTTCCGGTGGTTAAATTTTGTCGATAAATTTATTGCGTTAGTCACTACATATTTGGGTTAAGTTCTACTTCTAGTCAACCTCCCTGAGACGCGAGTCGAGTACCATCACAAAAATTTTTAGTCCAATTATTTTACCCGAACCCAGACACTTACAATAAATTAATTGAACCTACTATCTAAATAACTTATAATTTCCATTTCCAGATCATATCATTCAACTGATGGGCTTCTAATGCTTTATTCGAAACGGAACCATCCACTCAAGAAAATATTAAGAAAAAAAAAACATAAACGTGTGAATTTTTTAGCTCAAATGCAAAATATCCAAACTTCATAAACGAAAATGAGATCATAAAATAGTAGAAGCAGAGTTACATTACCTCGTGTCAGGCCAATACCATCAATTAGTGAATGACGAAGTTCCTACTTTAAATAAAATTTAGGTATGATTGTCCAAATGCCGATATGATAGCGTTAACCAAAAAAGTACTTGACTTGTTAACTTATAACTAATGCCCTTTAAATTTTGGAAAATGGCAGCGGTAGTGCTACACAGCTAAACTTGTAGTTATACGTGGTGTAAAAGGTTAACGTTTCACTTAAGAATACTTGCACAAGATTTTGAATTGAAAGCTATATTATTTGACACTAATTTTCTCCATGCTCGTCACTTCCACCGTTGTAAGAGTAGTCGGCCTTGTTGTGCATGATTAATTTATTATTCACGAAGTAAAAGGAGTCCGACTTCGTTTCAAATGGTGAATTGACCATATCCTTTACTATAACAAAAAAAACATTTCAAAGGAACAATTAACATTTACAAATTAATAATATACAAAAAGTATTTCATCTTTACCCAAACTTTCCGAAAGTGGTGGAAATTCGTAAATATGCTCACAAGTATTACGACTGTGCGGGATACAAAATCCAAATTGAAAATCAAAAGTTTTCAAAAGTTGATCCCGAAAAAAGTGTCGTTCAATCATACGAAAGTTCTCGACCGGTAAGGCTCCAACGGTAAACTCAACACTAAAATGACCAATGGCCAAAGTAATTCAATTGCAATTGTAAGTAACATCAACTTACGTTGCTCCAATTACTTTCAATTTTAAAAATTGTTCAGTAAATTGATATCGAACAAATCGTCCCGTACAAGGACAATCCCCGGAATTTTTTTCTTCATTATAAGTGTCTAAACGTCGTTAAAAGAGAGAGACAAAGGTCAATTAGGCTGTACTAATTAAAATTAAATTATTATTATTTTAGATGACACAATTTTCACCTGCTGCTTTGGCTATCTCGAACACAACTGTATTGGTTTCCAAGTCCCGAATTTTGAACCGAGTGAAGTCAATTTCATATATATTTGCTTCTGGTTTGCAAATGTAATCTGCAAAAAATTAAGTTGAGGAGTTAAAGTGCATTGCAAAAAGGGATCAGCATGACATGGCGCTTAAACATGGCAGAGTTGTACTTTAAGGAATGTTACGCTTGATAGAGTGATGATGACGCATTGCTTAACCGCAGGTGTAACCTTCGTTTTCATTTGTGACATGGTTGGTTAGTCAGTCGTGAAATTAAGTCAGGGACATGGGTGCTACACGTTTTTGTTAACCCTTAGCTACTTTTTTTTTTTTATAACAAAATCATTTTTTTTTAAGTGGAGAAGATTTCTTACAAAAGAAAGAACAAAAAACTTTCTTTCCTTTTTAAAGTAAACTTTTTTCGTTTTAAATTTTTAAAGACATTTTTTGGGGCTTTGCTATTGGTTCATTACGATTTGCAAAAAAGAAATCGAGTGTATCAAATGTCAAATCCACATAAGCACCTTCATTTGTTGTGCTTACCCACACGAACTCGAACATGAAAAAGCAACTTAATTTCGCTTGAAACACGAACTATGAATTGCTACCTTGCTTTACACGACATGTACACTGGAATGGAAGCGAGTAAAGATAAACAAATAGTGGCGGGAGGGGTTGACAAGGAATGAGCGTATGTGTCAAGTTTTCGCTTTATATGTCTTTTCTATTCCTTCAAGGTCATTCAATGATTCAAGAGACAACATTATAGAAATTACCTTGGGTAGCTTTTCCAAGGTGCAGGACATCGTCAGGTTGGATAAAATCCTTCTTTAGCAATTCTTCCTCTGAAAGTTTGTCGACGTTAATAAAAATATATCTTAATCTTAAATTTACAAAGGTTTGTTATTGTCCTTTTTGAGTTACCTGTTGTAAACACTGTGTTTATTCTTTTTGCATGAATCACATTGGGATGTCGAAGTGTGGATGTCATCTTTTCAAAAAAAAAGGATGAACCAGGTTCGGCTTACGGTCTTTTACACTCGGCCACTAAAAAATCAATGACAACTAATGACACAAATGTGCGAAGTATAATTTGATACTAAGTCAGGAGATTTGAGTGGAGGCGGCGAAAACAATGAGATTCTTATTATGGGAGAAAGTAAAGAGTGTTTTAAGTAAAGATAGGATAGGGTGATTATGGATTCAAATAGTCTTAACTATCTAAAATTAAGTTAGCACTTACCAAATTGATAAAGGTGATAAGCTCCACAATCCCAACGACACTGTCACCTCCACGGCTCGTCCGCCAGTCAGCGAGTGAAGAATCTTTGGCGACGAGTCACCCTCCTCCAAGCCAGTAGGAGCCCTTTTTATTCCTACACGTGTTTGGTAAGGAGATAGGTTGAGAATCCAAGTAAAGGAGCATCAAGGCTCATTGAAGGGCGGTAGCCCCAAAAATACCCAAGAACCAAGATATATCCCATTCCCAATGTCATCATCTAGAATTGATTGGTTGTTGGTTGTACTTCCACTGTAGGCAGTAGGGCCGCGCCAGCGCGATTTGTATAACCACCTCCCGAATCCCGACTACTCTGGATGACACTACAACGTTGTTTCCGTGTATCCAGTTATCGACCCTTTGTTTTGGTTCGCGGTTTGCAGCGTAGAATTTAAAACCAATAATTATTGTTTATCACGGACAAGGATGAACGTTGAAGGGTATAGGCACGCGACGCCTGCACCTGTAGAAGCTCAAATGTTGTTCCCTTTTCTATGACTGCCCTAAACCTGGCTCGATTGATTTTCCAAAATAGTGAAATTTATCTAAAAATGAATTAATAATAATAATAACTTCGTAAAACGACGGAAATTTGCATTGAGTTACAATTTCAAAAAAAGAACAAATTATTAATTGTTACAGCCGCTCTCATCCTTCTCGTTTGCTATGCCCTTTAAAATCACGACGTTTTTGATGGCTCGACTGAAATGCCAATCTGCTTTTGAGTTTCTTACAACGTTTTTATAAAAAGTACAGCTTTAATTAGAATAGCGGAAGTTAATGCACTTAAAATTTTCATTGGGATAAGTTGAGTAGTCGCGAAAAGGAGCGCCAACTCTATTTCTCAAAATCTGATACTTTCAAATCTGAACCTTTTTTGTGTTCGGCTTCTCAAATCTCAATGCATTGCCAATTGCAGGCAGTGCAGTGTGAGAAGTTGGCTGGCAGTTCATTTCATTGAGTTCGCTGTGTCTTCTTTTTCTGGAAGACCGAATTTGAGAAATCTTGCGAAAAGTAACTTCGTCCATCGTTAATCTTGTGTCCACGGTGCTGATAAGTGGGAATAACGATAATCGTCAGTTGATTACCAACAAAGTGGGGGTCGTTGAGAATGACTACGTATGCCCCTGGTGAAATTCGAACAGTAAGTGATTATTTTAGATTTGATATTTTCATATTAAGTCAACATTAAAGTTACTAATTACTGATTTAGAAAATACAAGCACTGGTTGGCAATCCTGATGCTATTCGAAAGAAAGGGAAAGATCGACACAAGTATTATAAAAAACCCGGTAAAGGGCATAATCGTGATACCTGTGACGCGTGTGGCGATGCCGGTGACATTCTTTGTTGTGACTCGTGTCCAGCCTCATTCCATTTGGCATGTGTTGATCCGCCACTTGACGAAGCGAATCTTCCTAACGGTGGATGGAAATGCCGTGCTTGCCAAAAGGTGAGAGCCAAATTCCGGAACACCAATGACTCCTATTAGTTAGTTAGTAGGTATCTATTCACGCACGGGTTTAGCCTCTGCGAGGGGAGTCTTCCATGTCGCAGACATAGTCCGACTGACACTAACCATAAGACTGATATCGCCATTGGGTTTTTCGGCCTACTCATGATAGGATACAATTTTGTCGTTCTTTTATACTTCGCATATTTTGTGCACTTCACGATTCGTTAACAATTTTAAGGCATTCTATCGTCTATATCTTAAAACTTCTTAACACCTTTGGCGCGATTTCGATTTCTTCTACTAACATCAGTATTAACAAACCGTTAAATAATATTTTGAAAACTTTCGTAACTAATCGTGATTAAATAGAACCGACGTTCGAAAGTATAAGTTAGTGCTTATATAAGGTAAGTAGAGTCTTAATTAATATTTGTTCGATTTCGATTGATGTTGGCTGGGGAATTACGTGAATTACTTCCTACTTAGGTCAGATGAGGTACATGATAGGACCACTCACCCAGGTGATCAGGAGCACAGGTAGATTCGATGTCTGCGTCTGCTCAATGCACTTATCGTTCTTTAAGTTTTAGGAATCTGATTTTAACTACTGATATATTACATAGCAATATGCTGGAACTGTTATTTTTTCAGAACCGATATACAATCAAACGTCTTATGCCTAGCATTGTGAAACAATTCAGTAAACTAACGAATCCAGATGATGAAGCTAAAGGAATATTTCGTTTATTCAAAACTCTTGGGAATCATTGGAAAAAACAGAATCCAAAGAAGTTTACGTTACCAAATAACTACGCCAACTACGAACCAAAGCTTCCTGGTATTTTCGAATTATTGGAATTCAATATTTATGCTAACCAATAAGCTATTATTCATTCTTAAAAAATTGTAATACCATAGGTTATAGTAAACAACATGCTGTATCCAAGAAACCTCCACCAAAACCCAAAGTCAATTTACCTGTCGACCCTGAACCTAAATTCACGGTGAAACGAACCACCGTGTGCTTTCAATGTGATAAGTAAGACAATGCAACCGAGTTTGCTTTTTAACCAGAGTGATCAGATGAATTTTTATGTTTTACCGCAGGTCTTCCAGAAAAGGGATACTCTTACACTGTGACTACTGCCCTGCCTGTTACCATCTCGATTGCCTTGAGCCACCGTTGACCTCTGTTCCATCTGGCTATTGGATTTGTCCCCTGCACGTTCAACCCTTTCTCGAGTCCAAGTACCTTACTTCATCTGCCTTGTCTGAACGAATGCGAATTTGGGATTTGGGAGACAAACCTACTTCGACATTCCATTGTTTGCTCAACTTTGCTACAACAGTTCATTGCTTACCACCAATTCGTAACAATGAAATAACTCTTCCTGATAAACCAAAAGTCAAGGTAAGTCCAATTATTTTTTAAAAGAGAAAACATATTGATTAAAACGGAGATGCTTTATTTTTTAGGCACCGTTGATTGTTGACGAAGTTTACGACAAATTCCGAACAACAAAGACTACCAATCAGTTAGATGTCACTAATAGTGGACCAAGTACTAGTGCTCTAACCCAGGTTAACGGAGTAAATCGAAAACGCAAATGCAACAGTTCGGAATTACCAACTGCCTTACCAAAGCCAGAGGTAATTACTTATTTCCTTCCGCCAATTCTACGTGCGTGGGGAGGGCGGCACGCGGAAGTGATAATTACAAGCAATTCTTTCTCTTTTATAAAGTTGGGAAGTGATAAGACTTTTGTCACCTCATTTGCATATGGTGTCAAGGGTTCCCTTTTCGCTGAGGATTATGGATTCAAAAAAATTGAAGATTTGGATGATACAAAAATATTCATAAAAAATATTTTTTTTTGGACCAAAAATTTTTTTTGAAGATTTGGATGATACAAAAAAATTGATCAAAAAAATCTTTTTTGGACCAAAAATTTTTTTGAAGATTTGGATCATACAAAAAAACTTGACCAAAAAATTTTTTATTGAAGATTTGGACGATATAAAAAAAATTTATCAAAAAAACTTTTCTGCACAAAGAAATTTTTTGGGGGACGTGGGAAATCTTTTACCTTATCTCTAATTAAAAAAATGGCGCAAAGCGCCAAACGCCGAAATACTAGTTAATAAAGAAATCTTTTCGTGATGAGTTAAGTTAATTGTATCGTTGAATGATAAAAATGCATTATCGTCGACTCGACTTTTTTGTCCAACTGTGTTGAGGGTGCGATAAGTTGGTAGGGTTACAACTGCAGCTGACAACTAACTGGCGCGTATCGCATCGGCTTCTTGTTAAAAACACCAATTCAATTTCCTTTGTTTTTTACAGTTTCAGTTTAAAGTTCCGCAGTTACCGAAGTCAAGTAAACCTTGTAGTGGAATTGATCTTCTTCTAGAAGCAGCTGAGCTTACTGGTGCCGACGATAACGCCTTGGACAAGTGTCTAGAGGGCATTAGTCCCCAAATGATCAAATTGCTGGCGGTGAAGAAATTATCAGAAAATACTAATATTGCTGCGACTCATCAAATGGAATATCCAACTAAGACTGACATGGCCCAGAACAGTACTGGTGGTCAAATTGAAGAGCCTCCTTTGAAAAAGATTCGGTTAACCCCTACACTTACTATGGTTAACTTGAAAGACGGTAAGCTTCTTGAGTTTCACCGACGTTCCATCGAAATTGGAAATGGTCCGTCATCTACGTTAGATTTGGAAAGATTTGGTCGTTGTATCAACACTTCACGTCATCAAGCTACTTTGTACTACGACTTAACCAATGGTCAGTGGGAAATGCTTAACTATGGTGAGCAAGGATCAATAGTCAACGGAATTCTTTATGGATGTGACACTACAGTTTATGCAACAAATAATGGAGTTCCACAAGACGAAACTTTACGTACGTTTAAGGAGATTGTCGATCACAAACGAAAGAAACTTCTTGAAGGTCGTGATGTAAAGGAGACGTTGGCTGGTATATTGTCTAAGGTAAGATAAGTACATAACCAAATTTGTTCAAGCTGAACCACTTCTTTTGTACTGAACTGATCCTTAATGAAATTGGTCGTTTCATCTTACAGGAAGGAACTTGTGCTTGCGCAAAGGATGGGTATGAAAAACCGACGTCTTGTTGGGAGGGCAGTGCCATGATTCGGAAGGGAGATCAACTACAGTTTGGATGTCACAAATTTGTTGTAGCAGAAACTCAGGTTGTTGATAACCAAACTTCAAACCAAATGGATACTTCTTGAAGTGTAACTTCCTTTTCGGCAAACTACAAATCCGTCAAATCTCATTGCCTAATATTTATTTTGAAAGTTTATAACTACGGTATTTTCTTATAAATTCGTACCAATTACTCAATAAAATTGTACAGGTTCTTATCTAGATTCTGAAAGATGGCAGGGTTGACGTGACGCATAATTCAGTTGATCGCAGCGATTTTTTACCTTGCCAGTTGACAATCAAGGGTCGTGCTCCTCTTCTAAGTACTGGAAGTTCCACTTTTGTTGGAAAGTAATTGAATAAGAAGAATGGGTCAAGTCGAACTGTTGATCTTTTGTGAATGACAGGCAGCAAGCTCGAGGAAGTTGAGTACACGATGCACGTGGTGTCGGTTCGTAGTTCTTTTTTGTCTGTTGATATTTATATTTCATGTTCTTTGCATCGAACAGCAGAACGGAGTAACAGAGAAGAAAAAAAAATGATGGTGTTCATTAGTAAAGTTTTGGTTTTTCACCGAACCTATTTATAACCCTTTTTTACCATCTTCTCAATTCTTCAATGGAAATGGAACAAAGTGAAGGAGTCGGATCAGTTAGAGTCGTCGAGGCCTCATCAGCTCAACCCTGTTCCCGAACTAAAAGTTACTACCGCCTCGTTACACCTCACTAATTCCCGGCTCAGCTCAGCTCAAACAATTCGCAATTATCTTTGGAATCTTCAATTATTGTTCAACATCAAGACCAAGTCGGGAATCGAGCCAGGAAGACTAAATCGTCGTATTATTCTGAAACGGAGGCGGAAGTGTCTGCCCAGGAAGAGGTCACGGGTTCAATTCTCTATTACTCCAAAGTTTTGCCAGCATTTCGAACCGCTTCTCTCAAGTCATGCGGGGTTTGACCTTTGTAATTTTTTTTATCATCCAACTTTTCTCCTTTTTATATAAAGATATCCAAGACGCAGTGAGTGGGCACATGTGATGTGGATAGCATCATCACTGTGTCTCCCTTGGTTACCGCTGAACCACTCCGTGTAGTACACTGCACCAATATGGACGGATAGTTTGGACGGTGACTTTTTTTAGGACCGTGGACCGTGGACTTTGAGCACTGTGACTTGTGACAGATGAGTGATTTTGAGTACCGAAGAGGGATAATACCGCAGATTAAAAAAGGCTGTCGTCTCCTCATTGCTTTCACATTTTCCCACGTCGGCGTCTGCGGCTTGGTTGTCGTTTATATCACTTTCGGTGCCTTTCTCTTCCCGTAAGAACAAAGATTTTTTTTTTAAAGTTATGTACTAACACAGTAAGATCCTATTGATTCTTTACAGTTTTTCTCTTTGTTCATTGTCTGCCTCTGGCCAATTCCGCCTCCCCATGAGGCAGACAACAGGAAGTTGGAAGACAACCAATAGAAAGAATTCTTGAATAACTTTTTTATTCTTCAAAAGTTACACAATAACTTTTTAACTTTGGTTGAAATTGTCAAGCGTCTTGGCTTTAGAACTATCAAGCGTTGATTGACTTTTGTTTAAGTGAACATGTTTCTTCGAGCTCAACTACTTTCTTGTCTCTTCTTGGTTCCAGGTATATTGAAAGTGATCCCACCTTTGGGGTGAGGCAGGCAGAAATTGTAGTACGAGTACGACAGTTGAGAGCTGCGACTGCTGAAAGACTGCTCGACATAATGCTCAAATCACAAATAGACAAGGTTCGTCTAACTTTTTAAAAAAAAATGTAGATTAAATTTTTTTGGATTTTGGTATTTATTCAGTCAGTTTCAACGCCCTAGGTCTTGTAAAGATCAAGCCTCGACAAAGGACTCGCAAGTAATTGAGAACCTCCAGTGTTTTCTTCTACCCAGTTTTTTTTTCAAACATGTCACTTCTCACCTTTTGTTCAAATAGAAACAATGAAAATTGGCAAACTGTGCATGCGCACAGATTCGTCTTAAGAAAACTTACGTTTCGTTTTTCTTTTGTTCTTTTCAGGATGACTATCTCAAAGACGCTGAGTCCGAACTTTTTAATTACACTGTCGAAGTGGTAAAAGCCATCGACAAAGGATACGATGGTAACCCGGATAGAAATACGAACAGTACGCATTCCAATTCAACCAGTAGTATTCAACCTCAATGGGGATTCTCCAGTGCATTCCTTTACTCACTCACAGTCATCACTACGATTGGTTAGTTGGGAAATGTTAGATGACGCACAGGACTAGCGGGAATTTGTCTATTTTTACTTTTTACAGGGTACGGAAATGTGGCCCCAATCACACCTACAGGGAAAGTAACAACAATTTTATACGGAATCGTAGGAATGCCCCTTTTCCTTCTCTACCTTTCTAATATTGGAGACATTCTCTCCCAAGGATTCAAATTTGTATTTGCCAAATGCTGTCAATGCCGGTACTTGTAGTTTGTGAAAAAAAAAGTAGTTGTCCAGTCTTGATCAAAATGTAATTTCTTTCTACTCCATTCTATTTATCGTTTCGGTTCTCTGTAACAGATGGAACTGTACTCGACGAAATTCGAGAGACAGTGACGACAGTAGTTCCAATACTTTTGAAATGATTCCAGAAGAGGAACAAGTCAATGTACCAATTTCTGTCTGCCTGGTACTAATGGTAGCTTACATTTGGGGTGGAGGAATATGGTTTGCAAGTACAGAAGACTGGACAGTTTTAAATGCCTCTTACTTCTGCTTCATCAGGTACGTAGTTTATGTACTCGTATTATATCTTTCAACTTTCTTTTTATTTTTTTTGGAACAAACTTTCTTTTTCTGGTTGTGACACGAATTTTTAATTTATGAATAATTCGTGCTATTTTTCTATATTTTTTTTTACTCTAGCCTGAGTACGATTGGATTCGGTGATTTGGTTCCAGGCATGTCCCTTCATGGCAGTGAATTACGAGAAATCCAAGTTCCCTTCATTTTCTGTTCCGTGTACCTGCTCTTGGGCATGGCTCTCATTGCCATGTGCTTCAATCTAGGTCAACAACAGGCCATAGCTTCCGTTAAAAGAATTGCTTCTAGATTAGGTATTGTTAAAGAGGAAGGAGTGAGATAAAAAATAATTAACGACAAATAATTTATAACGCTAGAAATTAATACCCCCTATAATTACAAATAAATGTCCTCATGCCTTTTATGTTTTTTTCAGATCAAAAGTGTAAGACTTTGTAACCCAAAAGACGCCAGAGGGCGGAGCTTCTCTTTTCAAGTTTCGGGGTTATTAACCTCTCTCCTCTTTTTTTTCGCTGTTTGTCACATTTTCGCTCTAAAACTTTCATATATTTTCAAATAAGTCTTTTATGACTTTTTCAAAAATTTCCTCCTCCGTAAACCTTCCTAGACGAAATCTCCTTTATTTTCAAGGAGTCAGACTCCGGTTCCTTTCACTTTTGTGCTTTCTCCAAGTCGCCACTCCGGAAAAAGTGAAGAATTAAGTGTCCTCTCTCCTTTTGGTTTTTTTTTAATCTTGACAAAAACTTCCAAAAGCCCTAATCGATTTCTAAAGGAAATAGGTGCGTGGCGCAGTTCTCAGACAAACCAACCGTCTGTCCATTTTCCTAGACTTTGTTTTTCTAAAAAAAAAATACCTTATTTTTAAAAGAAATGAAAACGACACAGTTTTCAAAGAAGTCAGTCCAGACTGTCAAATCAACTGGAAAAGGTTATAAGGACGTGCCGTGTGGTGACAGTGACATGGAGGACGTTCCTAGTTGAAATTTTATCAATGGCAGAGGCAGCCATGAGTTCTAGAATTAAGACAACAAAAGGCACTGGTGTTGAGCCAGGTCGAAATTGTTGTCTATCCATCCTGACCGTTTGTGTCATGGTTGTAGTTTACATTGTGTGTGGAGCCATAGCCTTTTTCTTTATAGAGAGTCATCATGTCCAAGAAGAACCGATTACGAAACCGAGTCAAGAAGATATTGATTTAGATATACTACGAAATGCAACAGTGCAACGATTATGGTAAAAGTATCAAACATTTTGTAAATATATGCTTTTTTTTTATTTAATGTGTTTCTCTTTTTTTTCGAAAATAGGGCTCTGACCGTGGAACTCAACGTATTCTACGAATCGAACTGGTCGCAAGTGGCAGAAGCGGAACTACAGAAATTTCAAGATGAAATTATGAAATACGTTTTTGTATCGGAGTATTTTGGCGGGTCCTCACAACGTCGTATCAGTTCAAACGTGATGACCTGTGATGACACGTCGTTCACTAGTTTCCCAGCCACAGTGCTATACTGCCTAACCCTTATTACAACTATAGGTACAGAATAATACTTTTTTTAAACAGTTTTACGTAAATATGAGTAGTACCTAGATGAATTCATTTCTGCTCAAAGGTTATGGGACGGTGAGCCCAAAGTCTCTTCCAGGACGAATCCTAACAGTTTTCTATGCCTGTGTTGGAATTCCATTAACGCTTTGTTACTTAGCAACCGTTGGAGATTTCTTTTCTCGACTGACTCGTCATAGTTATTCAAGACTAACGGTATTTCTTTTTAAATTGACTGTATTTGGTTCTACCTCTTGACCTGATGACCTTTACTGATCAAGTTTTTCATACTTTGTAGCGAAGAGTATCGGGTGGAGTTCCAATTCCGCTTTCGTTGTCACTTTTGTTCATATATCTTTGTGGTGGCGCCGTAGTTTTTTGGTGGCTCGAAGGTTGGACATTTGTGGATGCAATTTTCTTTTGTTTTGCTTCCTTGGCCACGATTGGATTTGGAGGAATGCTGGATCCACAGTCGAAGAGCGTAAGTTCTTGACTAACGTCAACGATTAGTAATCAAAGTTCACTGTTTTCTTAAATTTGTACAGATATCCTTGATTGCCTCTTCAATTTACATTTTGTTGGGCATGGCACTCATTTCTACAGTTTTCAATTTGGTTCAAGATGAGATTCTACGGCGAACAGCAAATCGACGAGGGTACCACCCACCCATTTCTTGACTACCTGACATGGGTGACTCGGATGGACCCGGTCATGATGAAAAATATGTTGGACACAACATTTCTTTGGATATTTTCAACTCACCGGTAGGTTAATTAGTAAACTTTTCACCTAATTTATAATTAAACTTTGTCTAAAACTTTTGCAATTTGATTTTTTTTGTTAAGGGCGAAGAGTACTTTGTACCCAAAAGTATGGTCACTGACTTCTTCATATCTCAACAACAACAGTCGACTACTCTGGACGTGGTCAGTGGTGACCCTACAACCCAGTCTCAGAACCAACGACCTTTGTCATCAATGGACCATGACAAATCTGTGTCCACTTTGACTCGCTCTCTACGATCAAAAACTGTGACATTTGAAGACGAAAAGAAACACTCGTGCAACGAAGCAGGAGACATTTTCATGTAAATAAAATAACATTTACATTCTCCTTACTTTAAACCGCCAAATTTATCACGAATCGACGTACAAAATAACCTTGGACTTTTTTCCTTATTCTTGACTTTACAATTATTTTTTAGTCTTTAGTTTTTCAATGTTTAGAACTAGAGAAATTGGTATATTAGTTGTATTTCTTGAATAAATTGTTTGATTTTTAAAAAAAAAAACGGCTTATTTTTCAAAGTCATGATTAAAATTTTTGTGAAAACTTTTTCTATCATTGCTTAAAAAAAATAACAATTATAACTAACCAACTCAAAGTGTTTTTTGTTTCTTAAAAATTGTAAAGTTTTAAGGATGGCTTGTAATTTTTCGTTTTATGGCAAAAAAAAAAAAGTTTCGAAAACTTGGTAGTACGTTTAACTAGGATAAAATTTTCAGAGAAAGTTCCCGACAAAAGTAATCCAGTGAAAGTGATGAGATTGTGAAAGTTTGTGCAAATTATTTGCTCGAAAATACCCGGTTTTTTCTTCGTAAGTTCAAATATCGATTGACGCCTTGAGTATCTTATGGAATTGAGCAGGGTACGCCAGTTTTTCTCCACAGCAAACCAAAATGTTATGAAAAGCTTGTGACCTAAAAAAATTTTTAGGTTACAAAAACCGAATCTAAAAATTGTCCTAAAAATTTGGCAAAAAAAAAAAAATTTACTAAAGACTTCATTTTTTTTATTGATTTGATTTAACCTTTTTTTTTTACTTCAAATTCAACCGTAACGTCGTCTTATCTAAAAGATTACTTTTAATTGAACCTAATAATCTTAATTTATTACACAAATTTGTTTCTGTTCGTGACTATATTTATTTAAAAAAAAAATTGTTTGCACGTTTATACCTAATGCTTGTCCAAGATTTAGGAAACCCTGGAAGCGAAAAGTACCGAACTGACGGGAGGAGAGGAACTGCTGTCTCGTCCGTGTCCCTTATGTCAATTTCTAGGAGAAAGTAAAAGGAAAGGGCAAGAAAACGAAGGTAAAAGTTTTTGGTTACCCGGACCACGTCTCTTCTTGTCCAATTTCATAAACTTTATCATGGCAGAACTTCATTTTAAATTCTCTGCCTTTTGTACTTTAATCGTTTTAGAAGTTAGTCTCGTCCTTTTCTTTTTTGCCGGAAGTGAGGTCAATTGGTCACAAATTTTTAAAAATTTAAATCCAACTTGTGATGTTATAAATTCTTCAGTGATTCGTAAACTAGTCGAGAAAGTAAGTCCTTACCAAACAAACCTTACACTCTATACAAACAACTACTTTAACAGCAAATCCAATTAATTCTAAAAGGTCAAAGTTCAATTTTTCTTTCAGAGTTGGAATCCAATTCTACATCGATACGGCGTTTCACTTCCGGTCGAATGCCCACTAAATCTTGCCCGTGACGTACTGGGTGTTCGAGAAGAATTGAAACAACGCAGTTCGTCGCACTGGAAGTGTAACAAATGCGGGAAGCGATTCTACTTGGAGAAATACTTAGATTTACATATTGATAAACGACACTCAACTATCATTAGAAACGTAAGTTGTTGTTTTTTAGAAAAAATATAAAAAAAAAAAATTTTTTTTTAATTTAAAAAAAAACGAAAATTATTTCAAATTTTCAGGCCGATGACTCCATTTGTCTTGGTAACTTTTGTGATGTAATGCGGTGCGACATTCTCAAATCCCTTCCGAATTCTCATGATGATTTTACCTCAACGGACGTGTCCGTCTGGACACCCACCTCTGTCCACCACCTTCATCAATCTACAACTGAAGTTGGGAAACCTGGAAACTACGCAAATGTCAAAGGTCAAGTTACTAAAGACAATCCTTTACCTCATCCGTCCTCCCATCAGACAACTAAACCCGAATTTCAAATTCGAGCTGAATGTGACGAAGAATACTTTGCCCAACTTCGATCTAAATGTTCTCAAATTATTTGGGATTGCATCCAAGGACTCATTTCAGTTTTGGATGCACGTGAATTTAAAATAATACAAGGTAAGAAGCGGCGACAAATCTGTAGATGAAAATGTGTAAAATACAAATTCTGAAAATTGGTGGACACTTTTATTCGAATTTTATCCAAGTTGTTTAATTTTTTCGGTAACTTTTTAGATGAACTTGAGTCAAGCAGTTGTTCCTACTTGTCCTGTTCCCGCCAAGCTGAAATACAATGTTCGCCATACTCAAAACTTAAGGGCATGCGCCCTTTTCTCGTCGTTTTTGGATCACTTTTGATCTCCCTCTGCCTCGCACTTGCCTACTATTTTGCATGGATTTACACACAAAGATGGGAAGATTCAACGTTCATTTAAACTCTTAATTAATTCGAGGTAATTAATCAACAGTGCTACACGCATAACCAATTCATCATGTCAACATACTTGGCTCCAAATTATACAACAAGTGCCAACATAACCTGCTGCTTTACTAATCCTAATTGACACCATTTAACTAGAAATAACATGTAAACTTACAGGCGGCGGGAAGTTTGGGAAAAGTATAAAATCACTTTCAGTTCGTTACTTGACTAACAACGTTTCCTTATCTGAACAATAATGCAAAAATCACTTCTTTTTTTTAAAAGAAAACTTCAAATTTAATCAAAACTTAATTTACTTCGCTCCATCACATAACTTATAAGAAATTCAACGCCATCATTAAAACTCAAACTAGTTATAAAAAAAAAGTTGGCAAAACCACACAGTATTTAATTAAAGTTGTTCAATCACTTTTTTTTTCTTCTTTAGAACTATTCAGGTAAAATGGAACCAAAGTACTAAAGAATTTAGGAAAGTTAAGTTTTTTGAAATCGAAAGTCACACCTTTTATTGTTGAGAGGTTAGTAGGCAAAAACTTAAATTCTAAAAGAAAAACTTTTTGAACAATAACTCACTTTACACTCTTTTTGAAGTGTTAATCTTTAGTTGTGCTCAATAAAGACCTACGAACTCGTAAAAGATAAAGCGTATGGTAACGAAAGTTTTACTGGACCGAAAATTATTTCATCTTGACGCAAATCACAAACAAATTGCAACAATGTATCAAAGAAACCTCAAAAAATTTGCACCACAGTTATAATTTTCTCATCATATCGTCTAATTCTTCTTTTCTTTTTAGTAAAATAATTAAGACAAAAGTAAAACTATAGAACACGTCGCAACTTAAAAAAGTTTAAATTTAATTCTTCAATATAAAATTTCCCATGAACTTCATTTTCAATCTGGAATTCTCTTTCAAGTAAACTTTTGATAATGGAAAAGAGAACGTGTAGCATATGACCTTGACGAGGTCAATTTTGTTGAAATGTGTAAATGTGTTTAAATAAAAACCATTTACTTTGACAATATCGACGTAAAATTTATCTTTCCATTTACTGATTTCGTGCTTATCAATTGGTTAAACCCAAACTGACGAGCCTCTTTTGATTGATGGCGCAAAAAATTTGGTAATTTTTTTACCAACGAGTATTTTTATTTAACAGAAATAATCAGTGTTGCGGCTAATATGCTATCACGGCAGAATTTCACCCGGGGATTAACAATTTGATTCTAAATCCGCCTAGTTCTAAATTACTCCAAAACTTTATGTACATCTTACCGCCGTAGGAGGGCACCTAGAACTTTCTATTCGTGAGTGAAAGTTGCGCGTCGCAGTTTTATCAATAACCCGGGTAAAGCGTAAATATCATTCAACTATCAACAACAACAAATATATCACTTTTCTAGGACAATTCTAGAATCTATTATTCATAACTTACCACGCGTGACAGTTTAATGCCCGCTTGTTTTGTTGCTCAAAACCGTCACGCTAAATGGCAAATAAATCCAATATTTACTTTTCACTTTCAAGAAATCGGGCAAACATCGAAAAATATTTACATAGTGAACTTGTTATTATTTTTTTTTTGCAAAATTTGTGAATTTTTCGTAAAGTACTAAAAAATTGTTGAATTGTTTGAGTCAATTGTTGAAATTGAACTTGTTCCAAGTGTAAAGTAGAGTAGGTCAAATGAGACCTGCGCCACGTGGAAACAAGGTCAAGGTTAGCACATGTTCCGCATCGGAAAAAAAAAACCACACCAACTCAATACTACGGTGGTAGATTTACCTCGAGACGCTTAATTACTTTAAAACATTACCAAGATTAAGTTGGTGATGAGGGGTTAACCAATAGTAGGGACGCGTCTGGTGGGGTTATGATATTTGTGGCGTAGAATATAAAATGGAACTTGCTTAACTTCTATCTTGTAAAGGTCAGTTGACCACCATGTACGGCCAAGCCTATGAAATACCATGCCACGTTATCCCTAACAATTCTTAATTGATAACACAGAAAAAGGCTTAGAAACTTAAATCCAACGAATAAGAACGTAGGGCGGGTCACCTCATCATTGCGTGTTACAAGTTAAAATTTTCCACAAAACAAAATAAGCTTAGCGCTTGATACTTTTCCTAATGCTACAGGCCTTATCGCTCTTTATCAATGGGTGCAGGAGCAAGTGAGTCAATTTTGCAGAATCTAAGAACTTGTGCAAATTTTGATGTTTTTTTTTTGAGAACATCATCACATCGTCCGACATTTGGGGTGAAGAACCTGATCTGCACAACTAAAGTTGAACTCAATTATAAATATAACAATGTGGTGAAATGTTAAATATTCATTGAATAAAAAAAAGAAAATTGTCACATTTCATGTCCTAAATAAATAACTTAAAGTTATTTTGAGCGATGCAGTGACTTCTAATTGATAAAATGTTACGCTAAATGTTAAGTGGACGCTTTTAATTTCAAGGTTATACGTTGTGAAATGAGAATGAGAAGAGAGAGAAGGTTACTAAAGTAAATGTGTAACTTTAGCATTTTGATCTAATAAACCGTCACAAATTTTAACGGTGGTGGTGCGGTGGCCACCTTAAGTGAATAAAGGTGGCCATGGCCACAACTTTGGTAATAGTGAAGGTAGTGGTCTTGGTCTGGGGCCATTTGATTGGTTTAAACAGGAGGAAAGGGTAAAGGTAAAAGACGGGACCTTGCCTAGTCTGCTTCCTCGGCCGTCGGCCTGTCTCGCCTAATACCAACCCAAGAGTGCCACAAGTGTTATGGTATTTATTGTTTGGGTTTTGGCGCAAAGGTTACTTCTGTATTTTTGCAACTTACGTCGTAAGGCAGAACGGCAGTAGTGCAGAATACCTTCAAAACACACTGAATTATAAACTATTAAATTAACGATTAACCGTTAAATTAATGAGCAGTTCATACGAATAAAATAAAGGACTCTAGATAAAAAACGTTAATTGAACAGAACTTTAAAAGTCGTGCTAAAGGCTTCCTGTAACTAACTAGTACACAACGCGTTGGTATTGGCAATGTACTTCATTTTAATTCATGACGTTCGAAAAGCTTCATTATAGGCAACCTTAAGTAAAATAAGTTAAATCCTAATCATTTAAACTAAATTATTTTTGAAACGTATTTCGTATTTTGCAACGGGCGGACAGACAGACATCCACAATTTTTACAGAAATGTTTATGTACTGCCTCTCAATACCAAAAAACCCACCCACAAGCTTTTTGAACGTGATTCCGATAATTCGAGAAATTGAGCAGGAAAAAAGAGGGGAGAAGTGGTCGAAAGTTATTATAAAGTTAAGTTCAGAAGAATCGTGGTAGTATGCTTGCCAAGTGCATGAATAACTACCACTACAACGAAGCATGAACGGTAAGGTTTCAATACCCAACATACAGGATCAGGATGGGTACCAGACCACGATATGAGTACGATCACCACCAACCATCCAAGAGCTGCAGAACGAGAGGTAGAGAAGACGAGATCATCAGTGTCGAGTACAGTACGACAGACAGAGAATAAGTGGGGGGCACGACGGAGTGGCTCAATACGGGTAAAACCAGGTATCATCAACTACCATGCCTATTCAAGTGCACGACATTACAATAAACAAAATGAGCTAATTGTGATAAGTCAACAACGCACCACATCGTCCGCTTCCTACAACACGACTAATTATTACTCCCGAGGCCAAAAACTTTTGGATAAACTACTATATACCCTGCGCAGTCTCTTGGATTTGGTTTTGTTCTATTCGTCCTCGTGCTTTAGTTAGTGTCCACAGTTTTTATAATTTATATAATTTTTAGTCAAATTTTAGTGCCTACTTTATAGAACGTCGTTGCTTCAAGTGTCCATATTTTGACTGCACGCACACAGAATGGCGAATTCAGGAGTTTTTGATCTTGAACTTCAAGACGTAGAAATCATTTCGGATTTGTCAGAAGAAGACGATGACTCGGGAAATTTTATTGGAGAGGTAGCCACCAATTATCGTACTGAGTATACTAAGTTTTTGTTTTGTTTATTATTTCTTATATCTCTATGATTATCTCGTAATTATCAAAACTTTCACAACAATTGGAATTACATCTTTAATTGGAAAGTGATTTGATTCCATTGTTGTTGGAGAAACCAATCTCTCATGTGAATCACACTTGAATGGACTGTTCAGGTAGGTTAGGCTCATCGTGAAGAGCAGTAAAACTGGTTCGCGCAAATCTTGAATTTACAAGAGTGGAGTTTGCAAAGTGCCATTTTTCGTATTTCCTAATCTTTTGCGGCTCTTCTTCATGTCTTTGGCATGGTTAATCTTAGCAACAGAAGTCCGTTGTAGAATGAATAGGAGGATGAATATAATAAGGAACATGCTCTTGGAAGTCACGTGAAAGTTAAAATTTTAGAAATGTTTCATTTTTTTTTAAATCGAGATTATGTTTTTCTTCTACCAGGGAATCAATTTTGTGGATGGTCGAGATAATCAGGAGCTAATGAAGTGAGTGATGCAAGTTGTAACCGGATGATGCTATTGCGATACTTTGAACTTTGACTCATGTATTCTTTCGCTTCTTATTATAGTGCTGAAGGAATCCAGGAGTATCAAATTATTGACCAGACTGTCAACCGTGAGAAAGTTGGGCCCCATGACTTTGAACTTCGCAAAGTCTTAGGAAAAGGGGGGTATGGCAAAGTTTTTCAAGTTCGGAAGAGTACTGGAACTGATACTGGAAAAGTCTTTGCGATGAAAGTCCTTCGAAAAGCTACAATTGTTAGAAATCAAAAGGATACTGCGCATACGCGAGCCGAAAGAAACATTTTGGAAGCAGTCAAGGTAAACTGATTTATCATGTTATAAGCATGGGAACAGCTGAATATCATTAAAAAAAGACAATAATATAACGTGTTTGTATTTTAGCATCCATTCATCGTAGATTTGAAATACGCATTTCAAACGGGCGGGAAACTGTATCTAATAATGGAGTACCTTAGCGGTGGCGAATTGTTTATGCATTTAGAACGTGAAGGAATATTCTTGGAGGATACGGCAAGGTTAGTAAGATGACAATGAAATTAATTGGAATAAGGAAAAACTAATTGGAATTCAACTTTGCAGTTTTTACCTCTCTGAAATTATTTTGGCATTGGAGCATCTCCACAAACAAGGAATCATCTATAGGTGGGTTTTGTCACTGTGTGTTTTCTGTACAGTATAGTTGACTTTTCATGCGTTTTATATTTGTTACATAGAGACCTCAAGCCTGAAAACATTCTGCTCGACAGCCATGGTCATGTTAAACTGACGGACTTTGGACTCTGCAAAGAGCATATTCAGGAAGGGGTCGTAACCCACACTTTTTGTGGAACTGTTGAGTACATGGCTCCAGAAATTTTAATGAGGGCGGGTCATGGCAAAGCTGTAGACTGGTGGTCACTTGGTGCTTTAATGTTTGACATGCTCACGGGTGCTGTAAGTTTTAATAAGTTCAAATTTAACGTAATTGGTTTTAAAGTCATGACAATTTCATAAGTGTTTGACAATAGTCAATCTGAGAAATTGTCATTTCAAGAAGCTTGTCCTCATTGTGTTTCCGAATTATTTCAGAATTGAGCAATTTTTTTCTTTTAGCCGCCATTTACTGCCGAAAACAGGAAAAAGACTATAGAAAAAATCCTCAAAGGGAAGCTAAATCTACCGGCTTATCTAACCGCTGATGCCAGAGATATGATTCGAAAATTATTAAAGGTAAAATGAAAAAAAAATGTTTGTACCACCGCAGTAAAAAAAAAAAAAGTTTTGATTTTTCATTCTGTGACTCTTTGTCACTTTTCAGCGCCAAGCCAATCAGAGGTTAGGGTATGGAATTCTTGATGCAATCCCGATCAAGTCCCATACATTTTTTAAACACTGCAACTGGGATGACGTAGCTGTGCGTCGGGTTGAACCACCATTTAGACCTGTTTTGGTATGGAAACTTGTGCTAATAAAATAAACGTCAGTTTTTAAACATTCTTTTTCATTTTGTACAGAAAGGAGACGATGATGTATCTCTCTTCGATACTAAATTCACGAAGCAACCTGCAGTTGATTCTCCAGACGAGTCCACTCTGAGTGAGAGTGCCAATTTGTTATTTCAAGTAAACTCAACAAATTGTAAAATTTTATTCATGTAATAGGTCAAAGTTTTAATCTGTATTTGGTTTGCTTTTTTAGGGTTTCACCTATGTGGCTCCATCCGTTTTGGAAGACGCGTTTAAACCTCATATTATCAAAGCTCGCTCACCAAGGAAACATTCAGGAAGTATTTCCTTTCGAAATTTTAACAATCTCTCGATTCAAGCCAATTTTGCTTCACCAGCTTTTGCTTACGACAATTCTCCAAGTCCTGTCGTTCGTGAAGAGGTCATGGATACCTCGCTTTCCAAATGTTTTTAATCTTTGAGCGCCTTTGCCCCGCCCCCTTCTTCCTTAAATTCAATATCAATTTTCTTGAGTCATCACTTCACTATTACTCTTCTGCTCCCAGGCTGGACCAGACGAGCCGTATATATCATTTGACTTTTCTATAAGAAATATGCAATGTGTTATATTATTAATGGAGTTATTACTCCGCCTCATAAGGCACAGAGTGTCCTTGACCTTCACGTGCAGCATATTGACTTTTAAGAATGACTTTTTGGGTCGAAGAAAAAAAAATATAATAGATAAAATATAAAATTTGGTTTTAACCCCGTTTATCGCAATAATGAAGACAGAGAGTTAGTTGTCTGTCCAGGGGATTGAAATGAAGAGAAAAGTCTTTACTTTCTCTTTCATTAAAACTTTCTTGGAAATAAAAGGAAGGAGTTAACATGTGACACGAATGCTTTTCCGTAGGTCAGCTCTAGAGGTTTCAAAATCGGAAATGAGATTAATGGCGTGCATCTTTTTCATCCTCTAATCTTAAACGTAACTCGTTAATAATTGTCTTCCTATTGAAGTTCGACAAAGATTGTGGCGGGACAGGAAAAGTGGTTGGAGGGGCGTAAATCTTTAGAGTTTCAGAAAGGAAATGAGGTTTCGTTGGAATGGTTAAGAAAACGAATCCTTTTGGGTATTGACCTCTGTTAGGTCATTGACTCTATACATCTCGCACCTCTTACCTTATCCAATTGAGGGCAACTTGCGCATGTAGGGAATTTGGCGGGTACTTTCAAAATTTTCAAGACTTATTCTCCGTTTACTCTGATAAACGTATACGACGCAATGCCTGTGAAGGTGTTACACTTGGGAATGAACTAAATTAAACGTTTTTTACGTTTTTTGTTCAATTTCTAGCAGTTAAGATAACGTAATAACTATTAAGTTCACCTGCATTTGTAGAACATAATAAGTTTTAATTTCGCACTATTGTGATTCGATGGAGGGGACTTCAAGTCAAGTACAACCACTTAGCATTGAGAAAAAAATTTGGTGAACAAAAATATTGAGATGCTTGAAGAATTTTACTCAAAAAAAAAAATAACGATAGTGAAAGTGTGAGAAAAATTTCAGGAAAAGTGAACCGGATTTTAAGATTATTTTTTCCCAAACCCTTTATAGTTGTCACAACTCAAATTGACGTATACGACACAGGAGTTTTAAAGCGTGAGCCTTCTTAAGCTTTTAAAACGAATTGATCTTTGTGTATCATTTGAACGGGAGATTAGAGGACTACTCAAGTGGTTTAAAAACACAACTGGATCAACTGTTGTTTGTTTCTCTTTGGGCACTTTTTGCTTTCACCATACTTGGACTTTGGACCCGTCCAAGTCTCGAGTTTCTCGACCCTTGAGAGGTAAACCGTGTTCATTCTGGGTCGAGTTACACCAATTTCTAGTAACAGTGATTCGACCTTTTCCTCTTAAACTCTCTAATTCCAAACTTTTCAAATGAAAACAGAAAACCCAAAAATTAAATGGGAATTGAAGTGGACTTGAGAAGTTTCATCTAAAAATCAAAGTGGAAAATGACACATAATGAGTACTTTTACTAAAAGAGTGGGCTGGTTTGTAGAAAACGAGAGTGGAATTTGATGAACGCGGAAAGTTGTGGAAATTTTGAAAAAAAAATTTTACATAGAAGCGTATATATTTCAAAATTTGATGGAAATTTTGCGAGGTCGGGGGGGGGGGGGGGCAGGGAAGGGTACAGACTGTACCCATGTACCCAGAAGAAACTGGTGGAATTTGATTGGCTGAAGAAAACTGGGGGTGAGATGGGAGAGGGTACAAGGAAAGTTTTTTTTTTTTGGCATTCCTCGATAGTAAATAAATCCCGGGGTTTTTCAATCCTTTCTCTGTTTGTAAAAACCCGGGATTCTCAGAGTTTGTTCTAAGCTTCCAATGAGAACAGATCTCTGAATTTACCTCGTGTCATCTTATCTGTCCAGGGCCCTTGGCCCTTCACCTGTTTTTGTTTTCTTGTGAAAATAGTCAAAAAACGAAACACGAAACGTTTTCGTGCAAAAAACGTGTGTGAAGTGTAAGGTTTGCGGAGAAAGTCTTCTAAGCCTCGATTCCTTCTCGGAGCGTCGCACAATTAAAGAGCATTAAGGGAGGAAGAGGTCAGTACTGTTTAGTGACACGCGTCCAAAAGGTCATCCGTTTTCTTTTTTTTCTGAAAAGTGTTGGTAATTCTTCTTTTTTAATGCTCCTGCGTCGTTCAAAAAATGACCTGTCAGATCTGACGACGTAGGCAGTTAAGATAAATTGGTAGAGTACGTTTTGAAACCGCAAGTGGGACGCGAGGTACATTTTCTCTACGTTTAAACAGTTGTTTTTTGTTTTGCATGAAAAAAAAACGTTTTCTATTTACGCATTTTAAGTATAACATGAAACTGTTGAAGTTGACTAGAATTGATTTAAAAATCGGACTCTTTTTCTGGTTTCTTGTCAATTGGTTCTTTGAGTAATTAGCAAAAAGGCCTGATACGTCATTTTTTTTAAGTTTGATTGATTGAGATTGAGTCTGAGACTTTTTTTTCTGGAAGCCTGGCATGTCTTCTGTTTCATTAACGGATGAGGTTCCATCTCACTTTGAAATGGATTTTAGGCCAATGGACATAAACCAGACGTTGTTCGTTCCAGGCTCAAATTAGTTGAACTCAATAACAATAAGGGTGTGGAGGGGCACCTGGCATCATCCTCTTCAAACCAACCACAACTTAATAACCAAGCCTTCCAGGAACATCAATTCTAACTTGGACATAACTCTGTCAAAATACACTCAAATTTTTGGTCCTAGGCATCAAAAGTACATTGGTCATGATGGTGACACCTTCTTTGCGATCACTTAGCTCGTAACCTAGATTTCTGGACTTACCTTGGTCTTTTTTGTGACATTGAAAGTTCGCCGTCACATGGTGGGTGACTATCCTTGAGAAATGTGTGGAACTTAAAGACCCACTGGTCCATAGCCAAAGATCACTGTGACAGTGGTCCAGGTTGACGCACAGATCTGGCGACATGTCCACTCCGACCAATAGTACGGACAGTATTGTAGCCCAAGATGGAAATCACATCTCACGCCGTCTTACTAAATCTGAAAACAAGCTCAATCTTGAAACGGAAATTCAAAATTCTGAAGTTTTTGCTATTACGCTCAATTCTGACGCAATTGGGCGTGAGACGTGGAGTAAGAAAATTGAGTTTTTGTTGGCCGTAATTGGATTTGCAGTGGATTTAGGAAATGTTTGGAGATTTCCGTATATTTGTTACCAAAATGGTGGTGGTAAGGTTTCCATTTTCTTTTTCTCTTCTTAAATTTCAAAAATTTAAATTTGACAACTCGCGCCCTGTCAAAAAAATTTTTTTTTGTTTACTAAATCTAAACAGGAGCATTTCTTATTCCGTATTGTGTCATGTTCATCTTTGGAGGTCTCCCTTTGTTTTACTTGGAACTTGCCCTGGGTCAATACTATCGCAGTGGATGTCTCACCCTCTGGCGACACATCTGTCCCGCCCTTAAAGGTAAATTCCGAAATACCCGTATTTTTTAACCTTATTCCCCCAAGCATCTCCCCCGTGAAGCCTTTAGTTGGCATTCAGTTGCTTCCTTTTACCCGTCTTCTCGTTAGGTCAAAAGGTCACCCGTTAATTTCTAAGATTGTCGTCTTTCTGAAAAAAAAAGTTTTATTTTTTTTAGACACTAACCCTTATTAGAAGAAAGTTCAACTATGTTTGGTACAAGATCGTGATCCTGTCATTAGGACTAGATACACTAGCGAGACATTTGTAGTGAATTGGGTGCAAAACGAAGGTTATTATCATGGACTCTGGGCATTCGGAGAGACATCCAGGAAATGGCATCCTCAAGCTATTGGGTCCAAAGAGACAATTATCACGACTTTGATTTCTTCATCTTCTCCAATGATCTCGACCTTCTGTCATTCACTTTCACATCCCAAAAAGACTTTCTCGTTAAGGGATAAGCTTCATCAAATACTAGTTGTCTTCTTTTGTTTTTTAGGTCCAAAGTCCAAAACCACTTCAGTTTGAACTTTTTTTTTATTCAATACGACACAACCTTGGGTCAATTAGCTTTTGTACAACTTTTAAAGCCTTTGTGGTTTAATGTTCAAGGTTGCTTTGACCTCTGGTTCATTTGGTTAGACACCGTGGGGGGGGGGGGGCAAACGGGATATTAATCCACTTTTTTTTGAATGAACAGGATTGGGCTACGCCATCTGTGTCATTGATCTCTACATGGGAATGTACTACAACACAATAATCGGTTGGGCTGTTTATTACTTAATTGAGTCGTTTCAAAGTGAGCTCCCTTGGACGTCTTGTGGGAACCCTTGGAATACTGACAATTGCACACTTATCTGGGAAAGGGCCAATCTGTCAAATCCAGAACAAGCGACAAGTCCAGCTAAAGAGTATTACGAGTAAGTTTAACACGATACTTTCTCACACCCCCAACTGATCCTTGTACCAGGATATGTCACACTTTCCAAAGGTGTCACTCTCGCTTCACTGACGATCCTGTCCGTGTCATGTCTTAGAATTTACTTCACCTCAACTGTAAAGAAATTGTTAGTAATTAAGAATGGAGATGGTTCAAGTGATTTGAAAAGGACCACTTGATTCCCTTCGCTTTGAGTGTTCCTCTATTAAAACCCTAGAAGCCCACCCCGAGTAGTCGTGGCTCAACAGGTATTTCCTAAAACCCCGCCAAAAACTTTTCTCTTAGAAGCGATAGCCGACGAGGAGAGGAGAGGTTTGGAGAGCTAAGACTTTTTTCAAGAACTTTTCAAATAAGCTTACGAATTTCCACTTTCAACTTTCTCCTTTTATTCGCCTTTTTTCTCCTACCATCCCACTTGACTCGGTTAGTACTTCTGTGGCGGGAAAAAAAAGACCATAGAATTAACAAAGATTTTTTTTAATCGTTAGAAACGTCGAATTGGAAATGGTTTTTGTAAAGTGTAGCTTCCTCCTCTCCCCTCCCCCCTCCGCCCCCACCCCCCATTCCCAATGAGACCATCCTTGATTGATTGTGAAATGAGGTGAGATTGATGAGATGGATGAGATTTTGTTTTAAAAGGCGGAAACAATTTGGGAGATTAAAGTGTCCGACATTTTCGACTCAAAAGTTTCTGCTTTTAGGTAACCTTCGTTAGGTTACTTTTATAGTAGGTTAGGACGAAGTGTTAGTGTTATGTTAGTAACGTGTGTTAGTGTTAGTGTCTGAGCCCAGATTCGATTTTTATTTCGTCTCAATGCTCAATCTTTTTTTCTTGTTTTTTTTTTCTTTTTGTTTGGTTACTCTTGTTTTTTAGGAGGAAAGTGCTGGAGAAGCATCTGTCGGATGGCTTGGATGACATGGGAGATGTCAAGTGGTCTCTTGTCCTATGCGTCTTCTCGGTCTTTCTTCTCGTATACTTTTCACTCTGGAAAGGCGTCAGAAGTTCTGGAAAGGTAAAGTTACATTTTTTTTTTTGTAAATTTTAGTCTTCCGCGGACCGTATGTCGAAAACATATTAGGAAGACTTCTAGATTATTGGTTAGATACTATTGGTCCTACGAGATAACTAGCCGGAATATTACCTTCTTTAACCGTTAAAACTGTGTAGAAGTTATAACTTTGACTTCAGACTTAAGCACAGTTTCGAGGATTTTGAACAAAACTGTGCACAACCTTGCGATTACCTAACTTTCCGCCAGCATGCAACGTGCTATTGGTATCTATTAATGACATCTGTCCAGAAGACTAGAGCTGAATTATTTGATCTAGCACTCCTACTTGCTTAAACTAAAGTTTTTTAAAAAAAAGCAAGAAAAAAAAAACGTTTGATTTGTTTGAAATTTTGATCATTTATGTGTGCATTTTGTGTAAACTCTAATGTTTTCCTCGGTGAACAACAAATTAAGTCGTGGGCAGCATTGCTTTTACTAAAATGCAACAGAGTCTACTAGATTTTCTTTAGAAACTATTTTTTTCTAAAAAGAAAAAAAATCTAAAAAATTTTGGGACAAAAAAAAAAGAGGTGAATTTCCAAGTGTCCACTTGTTGAAAAAAATAAACATAAATTTTAGAAATGAGACAAGTAGTGTGGGAAAGGACAGAATAAGGAATCGTTACATTGGGAAAATTGAGGCCAGATCAAATTTTCTCTTTAGAAAGAACGGAACATTTCGAATTTTATTCAATTGGAAAACACTTGGATTGAAAAAGAAACGAGTTTGTAGATTTTCTCAAATTTCGTACAGGATGTCTAGGATAAACTTTTTACTAGAGACTATTTGAAAATACTCTAGTACTTCTTACGAAAGAAGAGTCACTCTGTACAACTTCGTTTTAGAATTTCAAATTTTAGGTATAGACGGCCACGAGAAGAAGCTTTCAGGATATTGAATTTACCAAATATTACACTACACACTCAGACTGATGAAAATGATTTTTTTTTGGTTGGAGTTGAGGAATTCCACTTAAAATTCTAAAACCATTAAAAACGTCGAACTCTGTTTCTAGACTTCGTCCTTTTAGTACTTACTAAATGTACTTGGTCGATTTGGGTGCCGAATGTCAAAAAATTGAGACAATAATGGAATCCATGAACTTTAAATTTGAAATGGGACGACAAAAGTAGCAAAAAGTTTTACCTTATAGTGAAAGTACACGATTCACCACTTCAGTTTCACTTGAGTACGAAACGAGGCTTCCCCATCAGGAAAACGCTAAGAAGCCCCGCTTCATAATTTAATATCATTCAAATTTGCAATGTTGAGATAAAATTTTGAAAAGGTTTCGTCAAAATCAAAAAAGATTTTGTCTAAATCATTTCTATTCCAATAACTCTTCAAAAGCAATCAAAGTGAAGGCACACGAAACTGAACACACAGGTCAGTAGATAAGAAGGGGTTTTTGAAAGTTCCTGGAAGCAGAAGGGTACGGTTGGTCCAACAATGGATGTCACGGCCAGTTATACGTTAGCATTGTAACGGACCTAATGGAAATTAAAGAGAGAACGGTGAAGAATGAACGTTTGGTGAAGGTGACAGGAGAGGTATATTTCACCCGCTATCTCAGATCCGAAAAAAAATATTCCAAGACGATGCATTATGTATTACGATCCGATAGTATAGTAAATACACACTTCCCATACGATTTGCCCAATGTTGCTGGAGGAGGTGGAGAGACTTTGTTAAAGATAGGGATGATATGGGACCAAGTCGGGTAGTCAAGGCACAGGGTTCGTTCACACCCCAGTGAATCTACGATCTTAAGTATCTCCGCTTGCCTAGAAATGGAAAGTTAAGTCAATGAGTTAACACCATTGACAGGTTTCAACCTCTCAAGGCACCACTCCAACATTTCTCGGAGATGAGGTCAAATCCGGAAGGTTAATCGAACACATTAGGGAATTTAAAGAACCGTGTCCACCACTAGGAGTGTAGGAAATCGTAGCAAAATTCAATACATCAAACGTCTTAACGATATTTTGTTGACAACGATACGTAGGCAATGAAAATTTAAATGAAGACGACATCATACCTTGATTTTTTATCCTTAGGCAGTTTGGGTCACAGCCTTGGCACCGTACGTGGTTTTATTCATCCTTTTATTTCGAGGAATCACACTTCCTGGGTCAATCGACGGGATTTACTACTACTTGACCCCACAGTGGGATAAACTAAAGAATGGAAAAGTAAAAACAAAAAATATCATGAAAACTTTTTTTTTTTGGTTCAAGACGAAATTGAAAGAATGATTGAAAGAAATGTCTGACATTATTTGTATTTTGTAAAGGTTTGGGTTGATGCCGCCACACAGATCTTCTTTTCGCTTGGGCCAGGATTCGGGACGCTATTGGCACTCTCTTCCTACAACAAATTCCATAATAATTGCTACCGGTATGCTACTTCAATTACTAAGTTCTGGAGAACTAATAAGTTTTACCTTCTAGAGAAAGTGAACTAAAATTTCATTTTGTTTTTGGGATAACCAGTGATGCTGTTATCACCAGCAGTATCAATTGTCTCACTAGTTTCTTGGCTGGGTTTGTCATCTTCTCTGTACTAGGGTATATGGCCAAAGTTCAAAACAAAAGTATTGACAAGGTTGGGTCAGAGGGTAAGCTGGGTTATAAATTCACCTTCAAGTATAGAGTAATCTTGTAACACTTCCGATTCTATCCAGGACCTGGACTTGTCTTTATCGTCTACCCCGAAGCTATAGCGACCATGCCAGGTGCAAACTTTTGGGCTGTGATTTTCTTTTTGATGTTGATAACTTTGGGATTGGACAGCACATTTGGAGGAATGGAAGCCATAATTACTGCCTTATGTGATGAATACCCGCGACTTTTGAGCCGAAATCGGGAAGTTTTTGTGGCAATCCTTCTCCTCTTTGTGTTTACCTGTAGTATTCCCACATGTACTTATGTAAGATCGCTAATTTCAAAAATTGTTAACTCAATTTGCTTATTAACTGAGATCTTGGCTAACCGAATTTGGCTGACTATAGGGCGGCATGTACTTGGTAACCTTCATCAATATCTATGGGCCAGGGCTGTCAATCCTCTTTGTCGTTTTTGTGGAAGCAGCAGCCGTCTGTTGGTTGTACGGGGTCAAACGATTCTCTAACGATATTGAAAAAATGATTGGAAAACAGCCTACACTTTTTTGGAGACTCTGTTGGACATACATTAGTCCAATATTCATCCTGGTAAAACAACAGTTAACAGTTATAGATTTAGTACTAGGTCAAAATTGTAGTCTTTAAGCTTGATCTGTACCTTGCTCTGTGCTAGACCATCTTCTTTTTCTCAATCTACTGGTACGAAGATCTCGAAGCGGAAGACTACGTTTATCCCAAGTGGTCCATCACTGTCGGCTGGCTGTTGACCTTCTCATCCCTCATTTGCATCCCACTATACATCGTCTACATGTTCCTTACAACGTCTGGAACATTTAAACAGGTAGGAGAACTCTAACCCTTCCCAGATTGATTAATATGTTTTCAAGTCTAAAATCTCCAATAATCAATTACTTTGTTGGATATTTCAGCGAATTACCAAAATGATCCGACCAGTGAACGAGACCGAAATCATTGCTTCACCCTGCGTCGATTATGGGACAACTGTTTGAGACAGTTTCACTAACATTGATTGGTATCTTTTAGGAGCTATTTTAAGCTTACCTGTTTGAACGTTGTTTGAACAGTTTTTAAGATTTCGAAGGCAATTTTGCCCTTTCACCGCCTCTTGTTCTCGGAAATTAATAAAAGTGAAAAATTCATAAAAAGAAATGCCAAAATACGTTCAGCTTCGAGTCAAATTGCAGATTTGATATTCACGTTGTTTACTTTTTCAAACTATTGGCGGAGGTGGACACCACGTCCCTGCCTTCCCGGTACCCGGCATCACATGACCTCGGCCTCATGGCTAAGGCTTTTAGAGCAGAACTGACCGAGGCACGGTTTCAGTCCGACATTCGGTTTTTCTTATATCAGTTGGTTTCCGTCCTCTGCTCGAACCCTCCTACCGAATTTTCAATTAAGATTCAAGTTTTAACTAACTTCCAGCTATTCTTGTATTCAATTTTATAACTAACACTCACTTCAAGAAGGATAATGTCATTCGCGAGTGACGACGAGTCATCTTCATCTTCAATGCCTACGTTGGAGAGAATTTTCACACCCCCCAGGACGCCATCATCATCATCATCAGAGGAGGAGGAGGAAGTGACTAAAGAAGGTAAACTTCCTTCGAACGTTAATTTAATTAGTCAACGGAAGTAGAGGCTCTGGAGCCGAAAGTACTGGCGCCATACTGCCAACTCTTATTAGGGGTAACCGTTTTATAAAGCGTTTGCGCACTACGTTCATGCTGGCGTTAACGGTTGGGACGGCATGTGGTTCATATTGATGGACACACCTCATACTCATTCCGTCCCACCCATTTTCGACAGTTGAGAAACGTCGATGCGTTAGCTTGTGATTGGTATACTGCGATAGGAATTGACATGAACTTTTGATCCGTTGTCCATTGGAATCATGGACACCGTGGAAGACAGAGATGAAGAAGTGACCTCTAGTACAACCTGTGCTATTCTTCCCACTTTGTTTGGCATTTGCGCCTTTTTATGCTTGGCTTCTGTGTAGATTTCTTGTTCCATAAGTTGTATCTTCTGGTAATTTTTTTTTGGGTTGTGGAATGGGAGGAAATGGGACGTCACAAGTTGCCGACGGTCATAACCTCTCACCCTATACGATGGATCCGCTTTGCCCCTCGACCACGAACCCACGAACTAGCGTCCCTTTCGCATCTCCAACCCAGGAACAGGTAGAGTCAACCTTTTAATCAAGGCTCTGACGTGGCCAGGCAACCAACGCCACCATCATAACTTCCCACGACCTAAGTCAACCTCTGACATTATCCATTTCGTTGCGGACATCTTGAAAATATAACGGTCATTTCGTTACTCCAGAGATCCGATCATCGCCCGTTGTCAATATCAGTGTATCTCTTCCTTTCTCTACGGTATCTTCTAACCCAGTTCCAGTGTCCTTGTTGTCCTTGTCCGGGTACAATGACCCAAGACTTGGTTCCATTCTGATTACGGAGTTTCAGTATTATGTTTTTTAAAGTCTCAAGATTGTTACAATCAGTATTCTAAAATTTGGATTGATCGCATCAAATGCCCTTCCTTCGGTCTTTATCAAGCTCAAGTAATCAACACAGTAATTAAGTTTTATACTCTGACAAACAGTTTAGCACCTAATCAGCATGAACCACATAAAGCAAGGTAATATGTTCACCTCGCGTTGGTTAGTTTGCTTTACTACGCGTAGTTTATCAAAGTTATCATGTAGAGGATTGTAAGTCTTTCGGCTTTGTCATTGTTTCCTAATTCTTGTCTTTGTTTTATAGAACTGCTGGATACAAGTGACTTAGGAAACTCTTTTGACTATGAAAGGAACAGAAGCCCAATCATTTCGGTGACACTCGACGTTTGTGTCGTGTGTGGTGATCGTGCTTCAGGTGAGGAGTCTCATCTACTTCTAGTTGTTTAGATGATATTTAAAAAAAAATAATACTATTGCATACTAGGACGCCACTACGGAGCCATTAGTTGTGAAGGGTGCAAAGGATTCTTCAAACGATCGATTCGTAAACAACTGGGCTATTCGTGTCGTGGTGCAAAAAATTGTGAAGTGACGAAACATCACCGAAATCGCTGTCAGTATTGCCGTCTCCAAAAGTGCCTACAAATGGGAATGCGCTCTGACTGTGAGTACTAAACCTTAGAATAAACTGGTTAGTTAATTTAGGTTAAATACTTACTTCACCGGGCAGTCAGGTCACAGGTGAGGTCGACGCGCCTGTCACTCCTCTAAATTTGTCTTAACTTTAGTTAAGCCCTGATTGAGACTTTGACTCTATGACTTTTGTACAGCAGTTCAGCATGAACGAAAGCCTCTATCCAATCAGTTCAAGCGAGATATTGCTGATGACAGTGGTCCAGCATCACCATCGTCACTCTTTGGAACTCCAGAACTATCGAGTCTCTACAATCGACAAGGCTACCAAGTCTTTGATAGTAACAGCTACCAAGGTACAACGTCATACTCGAATAAATGTTTTCAGTCATTGTTTTTTATTTCAACTTCAATCCACTCGAATTTGTAATTTCGACTTTTTTTTCTATTTTGTAGATGAAGATGAGTCGGAAAGTGCCGGAGAAACTGAGAGTTCTGAACGAAGTGTAGTAGCTAAGGCTATTGAAACAATCTCAAATGTGATTACTTTAGAGGTGAATAACCCAAAAACTAACTTCATTCTCGTAATTCGTATCTCTCTAAGGGAGTAAATTGAGTCTTAGGAGATACGTTACAAAGGTTTGTTTACATTGTTAGTTATTTTAACTAGGAAAATGAGGAGGACGGAAGTTCGGAAATTTTCGATGGAATTCATAGCGATAATATTCTTCCGGATGCTTGTGCTCAATTTAACCTAGTGAGCCCTGGACCTCCTCCGTCCAATGGATTGTTGAACGTCCAATATGTCTGTGAAACTGCCTCTCGACTCTTGTTTTTCTCCATTCATTGGGCCCGATCACTTCCTGCTTTTCAGGCTCTTACGTAAGGTTCTATTCTTTCTTGACCTTTGGTCATTTTTTTTTGTGTCGACCTTTTCACTTCTGTAGTGCAAGTGCTGTGTGGAGTGAGTCATATGCTTTAGTTGACCTTTCTACTTTTTTTTCACCATGCAGGCTGGAGATGCAGATTACAGTATCCAAGTCTGTTTGGAGTGAACTGTTTACCATAGGGCTGGTACAGTGTCAGACAATGATGTCTCTGACGAACGTTCTCAATGTAAGCAATTTTTTTTATCGAAAATGCAAAAAAGCTGTACAAATGCTACCGGTCATGACCAATACTTTTGATTTGGCCAGGCTTGTTAAAGAGGGTAGGATAGGGTCGGAAAGAGGGGTCTGGCGGCCGAAGGCCGTCCAGGGAGGGGTAGTCAAGTCTCGAAGAACTAGGAAGGGATTCGAGACACGGAGGGACAGGAATGACCCCCTCTAATAACGGTAAATGAAAAAACACGATTCATTAATTGATTTTTCAAGATTCAAGCAACCAAAATTCAAAAATTTCCAGGCCTGCGGCCTGATTTTTGTAGGTTTATGTAATTCTAGCCGGCCGAATTTGAAATACATCATAAAATCGGCCCGAGAAAATTGCGAATTTTTGTGCCTATGTAATCGTCTAATCATTTCAGTGGCAAAAATACAAAATTTTCTCGGGACTGCTGCCTAATTTCGCTGTTATTGAAAAAACAAACACTGTAAAACAAAAATTCCTCCACGGCGGGGGGGGGGGGGATTGGTCAAGGTTTCCCTGGCTAGGGAGGGGTCAAGGTTTCCTTGGCTAGGGAGGGGGGAGGGGTCTGGGCTCGGCCACCTTTAACAAGCCTGACAGAAAGTGCCACAAACGACGACACTGTCTGTCAGAAATAACTTTAAACAGAACGTCAAACGCAGACAATCTGTCATACAATAGGGCAGAAAATTTTAACTTACACGATAAACTTAAATTTTCTCTGATTTCCCACAGAAGCATTTTCACAATTTCCCGCCTTCTAAGCAAACTGCAAATGAGTGTCTGAATTTGATTCTAGTACAAAAAGAGATAAATGTGAAAATAAAAATATTTAAAAAAATATTTGTGATTATGTTCAAGGGAGGCAATTACAGTTAACTAATCTAACTTAAATAATAAATAATAATACCAAAAAAAATTGGAACACGAAAAAGGTCGTTCACCTTGTTACCTAAATTTGGCGTTACCGCGTTTTGTCATTAGTGCCGTCGTTTTTACCCGCCCCTTTGGCTTTATCAATTTTTATAACACCTTTTTTCTTTACCGTTTGTGACCTTCTACCGAAACCGATAAACAAAAATACAAATCCGTAATCAATTTCTATTACATACCTGTTTCTTTCTGGAAGTTTTGGTGGTCGTTGCATTGGTGGTGTTTCCCTGGCAGAACCAGTACTACTTGAATCGGAATGAATTAACACTTGCTGGGTTGGGGTTTCGTTGTTATTCCGTCCACGGTCATTCCCACGATCTCTACTACCGCTTTCAGGTGGACTAGCAGAACATTGGTCATCCAGGTCACCTTCTTCATTACCTACGCTGTCATCATCTGTACTAGAATCTCCTAAAAATAAACAAAAAATAAATTTATTAAATACAAATAAAAAATTTATATCTATTTCCCGTAGTGTCACGAGACCTTCCAGCAAAATTAATTGCTCTGTTGGAAAAAGACGGCAAAAAACCATAGATACGTTGACCCAAGATAGTTCACATAATTCTCAGATTTTTTCAGCTAAAGTTCAACTTTACGTAACAAAATGAACGTATTCTTAAAACTTTAAAGTTCCGACAAGTAGAAACATCAGAGTACACTATCTCTCATTCCGCAACAAAGGCTTTAAATAACTCATCAAAATGGTATGCATAACCATATGAAAAATAGTCCAACATAGAAAACTATGGCCACGCATGCATAAAATATCCGGGAGGAAATAACGGCGACAACGATTTCTTTCTCTCCGCTAAACAATAAATCTCCACGGGACACACGCTTCGTTGGTTCAGTCACTCGCAAGTGCCTTCAATAATAAAAAGGGTTCTCTCTAGCAGAAAAAAAATTGAATAAGTATTATTCAAAACTTGCAAAATTCCCATCGATTTCGTTCGAAAATAAAACCAAGCCTATAAACCAAGGCTCTAGTTTTACTAGAAACCAGGTCGATATTCTATTCTCCTTTTGAAATCAATAGGTAATAAGTATGACAGGGACAGGACGTTTGAACGTGCTGGGTATTTTTTCGATTCTATTATTTAGAGTTCTGAGCCTCCTTAGGTGTGTCCGATTTGAAAGAAGCAATCAGCTTGGTCAGCCAATCTCCAAAATAAAGCGTGCATTATGCACGACTACTTTCCCCTTCCTTTTCGATCAACTTTCTCCGTCCACGCTAATGCCAATACTACCTGTGACTTTAAATGCTAACGCAAATCAATTTGAAGTTTAAACATAATTTTCTCCCTTTTCATTGACCGAAGCACAAACTGGACAATTATCGAATCCTTTCAGTTCTATCGGATTAACCTCAATCTCCGTTATCCTAGAAAAGCGAAGTAGTTCGTTGTTAGATAAGTACAGAAAATGGAACATGAGAGCTACAGAATGTAAAGCGAAATGCAGATGCTAAATGTTATTTTATAAAAGTAAATACCAAATTGATTCCACAAAAATTCAAAGTCCGTTTCACGACTATTCATTCCCATAGCTTCTGGCCAAATCACCAATATCAAAAAAATAGTAAATAAAAAAAGAATCAGTTTTACAGATTTGACACTAGAGAACTTTAATAGACTTTGGACACTTTTGGTTTCAGGAATTATACGTTAGATTACAAAAAGCTGCTTTAATTTCTTGGATTTTAAGGAACTAACCGAAATTAGGTTTTAGGCCTACCTAAGTTGAGTAAACTTTCTAACGTCATTAGAATTAACAGGAAAAAACAAGCCATTTCCGGTCGCCTAATATTGAATCATTTTCGAAGTAAAGTAACGTACATTACAATTAGTCAAAGAATTGCTTCACTTTTCGCACATTGGCAAGTAACTACCTAAACAACTTAACAACGTAAAACATCAAAGTTGTAATGGAGCAAAAAAGTTATCACCTAATCAGCTTAAATGCCTAGAATCAACATCCTATAGAACAACCACAATAGCATACGCGTTTTCCGATTACGACAAAAAATTACTTCGAAGAAGTTTACCACTACAACAAGAATTCAATCGGATAAAATAGTTAACTCCCAGTAAAATATTTTACCGAAACTTTACTACCACTTATCAACCTAAAGTCACACATGTACAAGAGTGCAACCTGACCGCCCACTCTTGACGGTTAATCAAGGGTAAGAAAATCCATTAGATTGACTCATTCACAGTTTCACAAGACACTTGAAAAACTCTGGCATTTGCATTATTTATCCACTTGTATTTTAAAAGTGTAACAAAGAACAAAAAGAATTCATTGTCACGGGCGAGACAGACTAGAATATGTGGAGTCCTATTTCTAATAACACCGCTTTTCTGAGTAACCAACTTGGCGACATACGACAACCAAAAAATTGTATGTATGAAAATAAATTTTTAAACAATCACCAATTTTCCAAGAGACAAAGGGTCACTTCCATTAGGCAATTGATAATGAACACTATGGGGTCGATCCTTTTATCCCTTTGCCGGCAACTTCACAATTTTAGAAATTGAAATTTTCCACTACCGGCTTGATAAATTGAAATTCTAACAATTTTAGTTAGTAAACGTTAACTTCACTTTCAGAGATTTTCTGCCTATTTTCCATTTCATTTAGGTGTACTAATGATGCCTTCACTTTTATAATATTTATCTGCAACTGCAATTAATTGTAAAACTGGTTCATCTTTTCTTCCTCTTACACAAGACAAAATTGAAGCTTAGATATAACGACAGACAAAATACAACTGACGTTAAATCCTCCTTTCCATATTATAAGTCCTTTGCTAAAACGCTTACTCTTTTCATTTCAGCAATATGACCTGCCTTTTTTTTTAAATTTAAACTCAAACCAAAAACTTCCCAACATTTGCAACCCCCAATTTCCAGCAGCTTAACTTTTCCTCGAGGTTCTTTCCTTGTCGACAAGGGTTCAATTCACAACGTAAATCCCTTCATAAAACTAGCTTTAGGTTTTAACCTCCATGGCCTTGTGCTCCAGTCGTTTTTTTCCGACAGAGACATAGGATAACCTTAGCTCAAAAAAAAACTTTGGACACTGAAATTTTTGATAACGTTGTTATACCTAAAGTAAACATGGTAACCGTACGACTGCGTGGCGACCCATATTTTCACTTACAAGGTCTCAAGTTCGGTTTTACTAAAACCGATCGATCCTCACCACAAATCCAGTTAATTAATTTTGATTAAAACTTGACACGGGATGTGTAACTCCGCCTTGAATTTCACACCTATCACTTCACTGATTGATTGTATTCACTGAATATTTCTCTAACAAATATTTGCGTAGACGCTTTTTGTCTTTTGTTCCTGTCTCTTTGATAAATGACCACAACGTCCCACAACTCACAAAACAAGGATGTAACGAAAGATGAGGCGGAGGCCAACACGGTTCAAAACCTAACCTCACTTTACTTGTTCAAAACCGCTAATCCCATCCCAACGGAGTTGATATTTAAAGTGCTAGTGTGACTAAATGAGCCAAGAAGTGCAGTTAGTCAGGGAGGTCTCAACAGATTGAGTAGAGTTAAGTGGATAGAATGCACAAAAAATACAACCATCCATTCTTCTTTTTTTTTTTGCAAACCACATTCAGCAGAGATCAACAACTTCCCTGGAGCCAAACATTTCACCAAGCCAGTTTTCAGCCTGAGAACTTCAAAATTGCTGATTCGCACTCCTTTGTTTCCCAACCGGGTTCACCACTTTTTTTTTATCAGGGACAGGAACAACTTGCTTAGTTTCCAAAAGTTTTATGCCTGATTAACTTGAAGAGACGTGGCCGTCATATTTATTTCGTCATTTCAACATACTATAAGGAACCAAGATACACAACACAATCGTTACGTCATCATAACTATGACTATCCTTTTGAATCTGTTCTTCACATGAAAGGATTTCACCAAATTTGACCTATACACTCACGGAGAATCTTCGCAAAGTACAAGGAGTTACTTACAAGAGACTCGATGGGAGTGGTTTTATGAATTAGATTTTATTTCAAACAGAATGCGGTACCAACCGAAATGTCTTTTTTGCTAATAAATTAGGACAATGAATTCTCTAATTTCTCTCCATTCACAAAATCCTACTTGAAGAAGAGAATAGTAGGCATTGAATTAACTTTCATTATTAAATTTCTGAAGAAAACCCTATGAAAAGACTTTAAATTATTTTCTTCTCATTGAAATGAACATTAGAAAGAGTCAAGGACTAAAGGCATTGCCGCAAGACAATGAGCTAACATAAAAACATGCCTCTGCTCAACCTGGTTCACCGAATTCATTCTCTTTCTCCGTTTTTTTTTTTCAAATAAGAATCCGAAAAAAGCCTTCCAGCCCCACTTTCGCTTTCTTTTAATCCGTTACATGCCTTTTTTAACTTTTTTTTCAGTTTCACAAACTTTTCTCCTTATTACTCCGACAAAAGTTTTCCCAGAGTCCCAAAGGCCACTTTAACTTCAACATGAGCCCACACATTTTCTTCGTATTCTTCCTCACTAGAGATTAATTACCAAGACATCTTTCTACCAAAAGTCGAATTAACTCTCAATACTTCTTTAGTGTAAAATTAAAATAAAAAACTTTTCCTCTTGTACACGCTTCATCTCACTCCACCAATAGAAAGTACAGATAAATTAGTTTTCCATCAATTTTAAGTGAATTAGAAGGCAGTAGAGTGGATCCTGTGCCTAATGAGGCTGCGGATTTTAACTGACAGTGAGAAATCAGGTGAAAGTAGTAAAAGCCCTGAGTGCCAGCATCCCAGAAAGTGCTTCTCCAAAATTCTAGAAATGGAGTCGGAACTAACAAATGGAGATTTTGAAAGACTCATTCTTCTTCATAATTAATTTTCCTAATGTTAAAATACAAGATAATACAGGGAGCTTTGTGTTACAATACATTACTATCACTTCCAATTCAGTTAGAGCATTACTCTATCAATCTGTCTACAAATGAGAAAAACACTAAAGGGATTTTAAGCCTCACCGCAACTCTACGTCATTCTGAATCCTGTCAACCAATCATTCAGTCGCACCGTGGAAACCAAAGGAAAACCAAACACGAGAAACCTCTTCTAGTATTTCTCACCTACCCGAACAAATTTACATTATGTTAAAATAAATCTTCATTTGAAATCAGACAATTCCTTTTAATTAATTTGTTTAGGTAGGAAAGTTTCTTTGAAGCGGAAAACTGCTTTCACCAACTTCCTAAAAACCTAATCGTGGAGAAATGTCAAACTTCCCTTTCAGTTCCTCTTTAGAAATTCCTTTGCCTTTTAGAAATATAATGAATCAAACGCCTCGTAAGGCATCTCACTGTCAATTCAAAAATTAAGTAACACAACATTAATATTTTAGCGCTCTACAAAAAGAAGCGATAAGAATTTACTTTCCGTCAACATTTTCCGGCTGTTACCTTCAACTTGAATTGCAAACATCTCCAGTTATGTTAGTAGAATGCTAAAAGTATTGTTCTTACCTGAATCATGTTGTGTATGATCAGTCGTCCTGCCCATTACCGAAGTGCGTTTGGACGGCATAGGCAAAGAGGGTTTGGGTCGAGTCTGCATTGCTGCCAAAGCTTGTTGTACTGCTTCCTGTCGTACTTCTGTAAAAATAGTACAACAAATCAAATTTAGTATTAATGTTGCTGACTAAGCGTTGACGCTGACAGTCAATCTGAATTTGAATCCAAGAAATATTCACAAAAACAACGAAAATATCCTCGTAAGCTTCTCCTAAATCAACTGTATCGTGCATCTTTATTACGTCCGAAAAGTCAGACGTCCAGGAAAATAAAAACTAACAATAAATCAAAAATCTTCATCGTTCACCAGTTCACCAGTTCACCATTCAATACAAGTAACATGCTACCTACTGTGCTACATAACACCAACCCATCCTCCAGTTGTTATTGGTTGACTTCCTTTTTCTGATCCACTTGACAGGAGAAAGCATACTTTCTCCTGTCAGAATTATACAGACAGAAAGCAATAGCAGAGACCTCAAAACGTCAAACAATTTCATTTCAGCCTTATCTCTTAAACTTTACAAAAACTCCAACAAACTAAAAAATGGCCGAGTCGACCCATTTTCCAACTTCTTTACACAAAACAAACTCTTTTCATTATTATTATTACCCCGCCTTTACACAAAACTTTCTTTCTGAAAATATTCATATCACTCTACGAGACAGACTTCCAAGTTGTCCTTGTCGTATTCTTCCATTTTCAATTCCAATTAGATTAATGGAAAATAAATAACTTTGTCCGCTTTCTTGCGTCACGTTATGAAAGTAAACGCTAGTAAGTGCTAATCTAGATGAGAGGTTCTCCTTGAAGTTTCAAGCAACTCTTCTATTGTATCCTTCCCAATCTAACGGGACTAACGAGCACAGCAAACAATTTTCTACAAATCAGTCTGTTATTAAATTTGAAAAAAGTACAAATTTCCACAACCCTTTAGATGTGATGAATGAATGTCTCTAGTTCAAATTTACATTCACAATTAACAAAAAGCGACAAGCTACCTCGGAAATTTTTTATATGGATATTGACAAACTACATCGGTTAGGAAACATTTTACGCACGAACGGGTTTCGGCTAAGGAAAATGCGATTACTTTTTAATTTAAACAACGAGTTTTAAAAAAATGGGATAAAAAGTCTAACCTAAGCTATGTGATCATATATTAAATATGACAAAAAATTTTTAAATGCCTACTCGGAAGAGAATCTCATTCATCTTCAACTTTGATAATAAATGATACCTGATGATAAATGACATTTTGATGTCAAGCACTTGGGTACATTAGGCGACTTTAGAAAGCAGTATCAATCTTTTGCTACGGAAGCGTACTCAAAAGCAAATCCATTATTCCTATTTCCTTGTGTTGCTTCCATCTAATTCGCAGAACCTTCCCAGCCATTCATGTTCAATTACGGAACCCATCTATTTTCGGTGATGGTTCTTTCCTAAGAATTTTTATACCAGCAAATAAGTAAGCCACAACCAAATATAACCTCAAAATGTTATGCGTGCAATTCGCAATTATTTAACACAACTACCTACTACAAAAATTGTTCTTAAAAACGAAAAAAGGCATTCTTGCGAAAGTCTGACGTAGGGTTTGTCAAGGCACTCTCCTATCGTAATACATCAACAGGGATAATGTCACTGCCAAAAGTTATTTCACGCTTCCTAACACAAGAGAGACCCATAGATCGACCTATGACCTCTACAACCTTAAAGTCCAATTTTTATATCATCCAATCTCAAACTATAGGGTTTTGAAATTGTCAACTTGACTCAATATATTTGATCAAGTAGGATCTTTTCTTTTGACAAAACCATTCACCGGAAGAGAAACCAAACCGTCCCAATAAAGTTTTATCTTCTTTCAAAACTTACGCAATGCTACGATGACTTGACCTAGTTCTTTATATCTTCATAATACAAAAAGACATCATAAGAGCCCATAAACTTCTACCCATTAATCATTTCTCTAGCCCCTTAATTTTCTACGAAGGCCCATTTCACAAAAATAAAATAAGGTGCGAGAGATCTCCACATTCGTCCTGACTTTTAAGAATGGAATCTTCCAATTTGGACAAAATCCCTTGCCATATAATTTTTTGACATTGAGAAATTCTTTCCCAGATCCCTTCATTGCCCCTTGCCCCTCCCTTACTAAAATTCCCTATTTTCTACTTTTTTGTGTGAATATTCGTCAACTGAATAAGAAACAGCACCAGAACAAGACTGCCCATCACCAAACCTTTTCCTCGCTTGGTTGTTTAAGTAAGTGCTCTATATCATTTCCTAGACAAAATCCTATTCAAAGTGACAGTTACTTTAAATTGTGTAACGCTGTGAGGCAGAAAGAGAAAGGGGGGTCCCAGTTGGAGTAGAAAACTAGCCCTGTTGTAATGTATCCTTGTCCAAAAATTCAAAGTATTAACCTGAATGATATCTGCTTTCATTTCGTGTCAGTCTCCTGTGTGCCCTCCGTTTCGCCCGTGTACTTGGACTTGCTGAACCTTCATTTGAATTTGATGCTGCAAAAAGACAAACAATTTTCTTTTACAATAGGTTCCATATCCATAATAATTAGATTTCACGAAGTTAAGTTCTATCGTCGCTGCCATTAACGAGAGATTGATAAAATGTTTGAACTATTAAAGCAAACTTCATTTAAAATGTAGAAAATGGACATGGAAAGTCTTTTCCATTAAGTTAAAATCGAATACTAGTGCCCTGAAGAACTTTAGTAATCAATAATTCAATGTTTTCTTCGCTTCAAACATGAACAGTTACAACAACAGAGAAAGTCAAAAATAACGATTCTCAAGATT